>PVHP010037133.1:0-17473 GCA_004024765.1 Zapus hudsonius
TGAGTGTTGCATCCATTCCCAAATCACAAATACAGGAATCCACTGCCAGCGGTCTTTCCTTGGGCTTGACTATTGACAAATAGATCCCAAGAGAAGCAGAGCTATGACATCTTTCAGGCTTCTATCTGTATCCATGTGTTCTTTCTCTGTTAGCAGGAAACAGCTGAGCTCCTGTGAGGCTCCAGGTGGTAGCTTTATAGATCTGCTCCCAGTCTCTCCAGCTAAGGGAGAAAGGAATGGCCAGCTCATGTCCCACTCCTCACAGGTCCTCCTCTTTCTAGGTAGGTGTTCTTCCTCACCATTAGCCTCCTGCAGACACCTCACAGCAACATCTCTGAAGGCCTCTCTCATGACTTGCCTTGTTTGCCCCTGAGCACAGCAGCCCTCCTATGTGAGCGGCCTGGCTGCTCACAAAGTCATATCCCTCTCCTGCCAGCCCCTAGTCTCTTGCACAATGCACATTGGTCTCCTCACTGGTTCTGCAGAAACCTAAGTCTCCTCCCTCTCTCCTTCAGGGGCTGCCACCAAACTGGCTGATGCTGGGGACCCAGTCTTTCCCGGTATTCCTTGCTTGGCTGCTTCCACACAAGATATTTCCAAGAGAATTATCACCTAACTCAGCTGAATCCTGATGCAATCAGCCACCCAATTAAGCAGAGGAAATGAAAAATACCAACTTCAGAGAGCGGGCATCAGTGGTCCAGGCTCAGGAACTGGTCTCCTGCTTCAACTCCCAAGGGCAGGGCTTAGTTCCGTCTTTAGACTCTATTTCAGTAAACACACCAGAGGGACATCCCTCATCCCAGGATGCCTACCCAAGGTCTCAAGTTCTTCTAGATGCAGAGGCCTGGAGTTCTGCCTGCCACAGGCCTCATCCCTCCTACTATTGGGTTGTGACTCATACCTCCTCAGCACTGCCCTTATGGGACCCCGTCTGAAAGTGCTTACTCTTTTGTCTTTCAGTGGAGTAGAAATTCAAGGGCAGTCACTTCTAATTCATCCTCTGAGTGCCATGGTTTAGTCCAGATCTAACACACGGTGAGCACAGTACAGGTGCTTAATCTACAATGTGACTACTGAACCGTGCCAGGAATTGTACTGCAGAGGAAAACAATGAGTCCTCATCCTGTTCTCTCAGCTGCCAAAGACACTCATTTCTGAAAGAGTCAGGGATTTTTTGTAATATGAACTAGAACTCACTCCTCAACTAGATCCCAGAAAAAACAGCTATCCCTTGGTTTCATTGGAACATAAATACAGAAGAGTCCACATTAACTTTTGATGTGTTAGTCATCCAGTAAGAGTTCAGGGCAGCACATTTTTCTCATGGTTAAAAGATGGCCTTTCAGTGTAATAATCTCCTTCGCACAGCTTGAGACATTATTAATTAACTTTTTTTGATTGAATACTGCAATCTAATTGCCCAGCATGTATTTTTGTGTCTTCTGCAAGACCTGTCTCCTTCACTTGCAAAGGTGAGGGCATAATTATATAATCATGAGCGTCAACCTGAGGGAACCAGAGTGGCTCTTCTCACATAGACCTCCTCCTCCTTGGTAATTTCTTGCCCTCCATCACACATGCAGAAGAGGAAGAATGAGATGTGTCGTGTCCACATTTACACATCTGAAAGTCTCTACCACTTTATACGTGTGTCACAATATGTTGGTGATGTCTGAGAGGCTACATACATGTCAAAGACACAGAGTGATTTGGTGTGTGTTCAGCCGAGCTGGGATCTGACCTTGGAGCATGTGTGTGATGCTCTTTTTCTAGTCAGTCTTTCCTCACTGGGTCCTATGCATCCCTGTTGGAAAGGTTTGTGGCAGAAGTTACACTGTGGATGGGGTAGAGTGCCATCCTTTCTCCTATAATGAGGAAACCCTCACGCTGCAATACGTACAGCATCTGAATTCCACAGGTCCTGGCAGGGAGTGTCAGATTTCTCTCAAAACAACCCTGTTCCAGAAAGCTACAGAGCCAGAGATGATCAAAGGAGCTAGCTACAGGAATGACAGTACCTGGCAGGAGGTGAAGGAAGTCAGTCTCCCCACTCTAAGTTCCATGCCTGCCACTCTGGGAACACAGGACCACATCCACCCCTGACACAGAGAGCCGCCTGCCTCCTTCCCTGGCAGTGAGCTCAACACAGATGCTCACTTCCCCGTGGTGCCAAGGACTCCCCTCGTGGTGCTGCTGACGTGTTCACACACAGAGGAGAGAAATTAATGTGTGTCTGGGATGCTCTGAGGTTCAAGGGGCTTCTCCACACATCTTGGGAGCCACCTGTTCTGAGGGGTCTGGTGTGCCCCTGGTAGACAGCTCTTTCCATGTGATGCTTCAGAGCTGTTGTCAGTGAGACTTGCTCCTTAGTTAGAAGTTAAAAACATATCCCTTGGTTTCATTTTACAACAAATGAAGAAAAACTCAATTTAACTTTGTTAGATTAGTTAACCGAGTTTGTTTGCAGTGGAGGGACTTTGGTGCATCTCTTTTTGGCAGAGGGGTAAGTCAGGTGTGGTGCCACCATGCTTCCAAATCCTTCTGGATGTGATGGAAGATGGTTAGCAACATTCCTCACAGCTGCTAAGGAATCATGGAAAGAAACAGACAGCATCCAGTGGAAGATTTACCAGCCAGCGGCAGAGCAGAGGGGTAGAGATGTACCATGAACCTAGAATAAACTACAAGCAGTGAGTATCTAAGGTAAGGGTTCCTCACTTCCCAAATAACCTGAGAATCTTTAAGGAGCACTGCCTTTACTTTTCCTTGAGGCTGATATTCCCACACTAAATATTCCTCAATGACACATTGAGGTTCTACTGCGTCCTCATTCATTCTAACTGGAAAACAGTGAGACCATCTGAAATGTTTATTATTTTTAATGCCATAGAAATTTGTTTGTTATGACACACCAGAAGTAATTCTTTGGGAAGATAAGCATTTGTGGCTACATGTCACGTGACAGTTCGGTTGAATACTGCCATGGAGAGACCTCTTGATCTAGAATGCTCTCTGTGCCTGGGAACTATTCTGTGATGTTCACACACTGCAGAACAGGGCTCAGATTTCAAGGTTTCCTCTTTTGGGTGGTTTCCGCTGTATGGAAAGGGGAAGATGACAGAAAAATATAAAGCTAAAGGAAATGTTAAATACATGTGGGAATTCCTTTCTGTGACTGGATATTTGGGGTGGGTGGAAACCCTTTTTAGACATTTCAAAGCCAAATCCATTTCAGATTTCAGACAGAAAAGGAGTTTATCTCCTGCCCTCCATCCCTTAAGTATACTTTCCTCGTAAAGGTGGCTGTGACTCTATGTCCTAATTTCTTTCTTGGCAAGAAAAGTAAGTGATATGCTGGGATAATTTGTATTCAGAGTTGATCTACACATTGCTTCTGAATTATTTTTTTCAATATTTTTGATTTATTTATTTGAGAGAAAGAGAGAAAGTGAAAGAGAGAGAGAGAACGAATATGGGTGTGCCAGGGCCTACTGCCACTGCAAATGAACTCCAGATACATGTGGCACTTTATGTATCTGGCTTTATATTGGTCCTGAGGAATCAAACCTGGACCGTCAGGTTTTTCAAGCAAGCTCCTGTAACCACTTCTCCAGCTCCCTGAATTATTGTTGCAGTTCAAGTTTCTTAGTTCTTGGTGTCTCCAGGAGGGTTTTCTTCAGGGTGAAGAGATGTAGCTATAGATTATTGATCAGAATCCTAGTAGACAAACTTAGGTGGGAAAATTATTTCAAAAAATTCTGGGCCAGGGAGGTTGCTCAGTGGTTAAAGGTGCTTGCTTGCAAAGCCTGCCAGCCTAGTTTTGATTCCCCAGTACCCATGTAAAGCCATATGTACAAAGTGGCACATACATCTGGAGTTTATTTGTAGCTGGCATGGCCATATTCTCTCCTTCCTTTCTCTCTCCTCTCCTTCTCTGATTGCAAGTGAATAAATGAAAATATTTTAAAATTTTCTGCTTGGTCCTCAAACTATCCATTCTAATGACAAGGAAGTATTCTTCTCAACTTTGCCATCTTTTCTGAGAACTCCACAGTACACAGTCTTGGAAAAGAGGAACGATTTAATGAAGGCTGCTACCTGCTGGCTAAACCAAGCAGGCTATTTATAAACTGCTCTGAAATTTAAGTAAAAAGCTCTTCCATACTCTGGGTTTAATGAGAGAGCTAGGCTTACGATGAAGACACCAAAAGATACAGAAGCTGGGAAAGCAGTACTTCATGGTGTGAACCAAAGGCAATAACTTGGATGAATGTAAGAGGGGACCAGTGGGAACCCAGCAGATGGACCTCCCAAGGCTGACCTGAATAGCTGAGAAGGTCAGACAGGTGAAGAATGGGTTAGAATGCTGGGTAGGATGCCCTTCATGTCTTCCCAGTGTCCAAAATCCAACCTGTTTCCCTATTTCAGACCAAGTGGGCATATGTCCAAGTAGCCCAGCCTTCATGTGGTATTAACTTCCTGATAGGGACTATTATAAGTATATTCCAGGAGGGAAAACGAGGCACAGAAGTGGAATGGAATTTGCCTGCTAGGAGGCAGCAGATTTGAGATGTAGAATGAGCCTGCCTGGCTGTGTTTCTGATTACTATGTCAGTATTGTTTATATCACAGAACTGAAGGACGTTTATGTAATATGTAACACAGGAATATTAACAAATGGGCAAAACCTGTTGTGGATCTCTGCCTGGGAGGTAGGGATAGTCTTCAGGTGTTACATGTCTGGGATGATGCTTCAGAGGACACAACCAGGGAGAGCTTAGTTTAGGTGTTGGATGACGGACAGAGGGTAGTGGATAGTGGGGAGGAGGCTTCAATGTACCCCAAGAGGAGTGTTCAAGAGAGTCATGCTCTGGCTGTGGTCAGTGGAAGAGATTCTGCTGAGTGTGTGTGTGTGTGTCAGAGAGAGATAGAGATAAATACATATATATAGACATATATATATATAGAGAGAGAGAGAGAGAGAGAGAGATAGAGAGAGAGAGAGAGAGAGCATGTAGTGTATCTAGAGCCAGCAGCCAAGGGTCCTGACAATAGCTACCTCCCATCAAAACATGCTCTCTCTTCTCTCTTTCTCTTTCTGTCTCTCCTTCTCTCTTCCTCTCTTGTTTCCTACTTTCCCTTTCCAGGCCAGGGAGTAGGTAACTCCCAGATGAAAGCAGACAGATCTGTCCCTGCTGCTGTCAGGAGGCTTGGGCAGCCTGTGCTGGCAGCCCCAGGTGAACCAGCCTCAGGGGACCCTGGCAGGCCAGCTGTCTCACTGCTTGTAAAAGGCTCAGGATGGGGACAGGATTGAGGTTTCTAATTTTTCCCTTCTTTCTCCCTTTTTTGCCATCCAGGGGGTGGGGGGAGAGAACCTGTACTAACATGAGGAATGAAGGGAGCAGATAGGATGCTGGGAATTTTAAGATAGGCAGAGCAGATGTAAGGTAAGAATGAATGAATTTACATTAATCTTCAGACGTCTGCACTGTGCCCACCTCCACACCACAGAGCATGGGAATGCCCTTGAAACCCCGAATGGACTTGTAGTACCAAGTGGACCTGTTAAATAGGGTCCAACTTCATTTTCCTTCTTGCATTCCATCTTTAGTGTCCACCCACGGTGGGCAACACAGACTTCTGACACCTTTGAGCCTCACCTGGGGTATTAATTCCAACCCTCTCTCTCTGTCCACCTCTAGCACTGGTTATAATAAATAATATCCTCTGCTCTCTCCTTCCTATCTTCCTCACTCATATCCATTACCTTTGAGCAAAAGCTCATAAAACAAAACAACAAAAAAAAAATATACTAAAAGTGGGTTAGTGGAAAGATGAGAAATAGAGCTTACAAAAAGAAATTCTAAGCTGGCACATGATTTGGGGATTTAGCAACGTGAACTGATAAAGTAGGCCATTCAAATCTATTGCACCCATGTTTTCTCTGGCAAGAGACTGCTTCTGGATTTGCATTCAGTTTCACTTTAGAACTGAATTCCTTGCCTAAAAAAAAAACGTGGAAAATTTTCCATTAGCTATAAATTTTGCTTCAACCCAGGGACACAGCCCAGCCAATGCATATTAGAATCCATAATTAAGTATAATTACATTAAAATATTAAAACATTATAAGTTGCTAGAAAAAAAAATGATACTTTTGCATAAGGCTATAGTGTGCATTACTCTGGTGCCTGTCAGACTCCCTAACCAAGCAGATCTGCCTGAAATGGGAGAGACTTAATTCTCAGGATAGTACAGATCTGAAGCAGGTCCAGGCAGGCACTGGCCAGGGATGGGATTGGGGGACAGTAGGCTGTGGCATTAGTAGGTTAGCCTCTAAAAACATTCTGCATAACCACACTGGCATAAATGACTGAATTCTAATACTCATAGCAATTATTTTTAAAGTAATTAGAATACAAATGGAATTTTAGGCTATGTGCAAACAAACACATAAAAATTATTCTATGATTACGGGAAGGTCCCTATGTGATATATGATTATATTCACAACTACTGTCCTATCTTCTAGATTTTGGTGTGTGTATTTAGCTAGAGCATGGGCTGGGGAGATGGCTCAGTTAGGCAAAGCATTTGCTATATGAGCATAGGACCTGAGTTCAGATTTCTACCTCCCATCTAAATTCCAGGTATGGTGGTATGTGCTTATAATATCAGAACTCAGGAAGCAGATACAAGAGATTCCTGGGCAAGCTGAATGGTTAAACTAGCCAAATTGATGAGTTCTGGGTTCAAATGACAAACTCTCAATAAATAAGGTGGAGATCCATAAAAGAAAGGAGACAAACCCTTGGTGTTGACCTTTGGCCTCAATACCCCCCCACAGGTGTCCACACATAAACATACATGCATTCCACACATATATACACAAGAAAGAATTCCTAAAAATAGAAAATAGATTTAAGACAGCATTTGAATTTAAGTCATTAAAGACCTAATTTCTTAAAAAAAGCATTTAAAAGGGACCTTGCTTATAATAATTATTCATTTTTTTTCATGTGCATAGTGTGTGTGTGTATGTGATATCTGCACACGTATGTGTTGATGCAGTGTCCTGTGTGCTCCATGGGCTCACCTGTGGCAGCCAGAAGAAAACACCAGGTGTTTCCTTCCATCACTCACCCATCTCATTTTTCCTTGGGATGGAGTCTCTCTTCCTGATTCTTGAGCTTGCTGTGTGAGAGCTCTAAAGTCTCTGGTCTCTGCTGTCCTCACGACTGGGGTTCCAAGTGTGTGTGACCACATCCAGCTGTTTGCGTGAGTTTTGAAGGCCACCTCAGGCCCTTGTGTTTGAAGTGGACTTAACCACTGAACAACTCTCCAGCTCACTTGCTTACACTAGTAGACAAAACTATCAGTCATGAGTGCTTACAGTGATAAGGCTTAAACATAAGTCCCCAGCATGTAGTATGTACATGCGTGTTTAAGATCATCTTGGTGCGTTTCCTTGTCTTGTAAGTAAGCTAGAAGGCTAGATCATTGGTTCTCAAATTGGATTAGAACCACCCGTGGACATTTCAGATCTCATTAAATGAGGATTTGGGAGAATGTGGATGAGTAGGACTAATCACCCCCAAGTGGGTACCAGTCACTTATGAGGTTCTTTCTCTCTAGGGAAAGACTAGCTAGACTGCAGTCCTGATCCTGACCTCACTGTTTATTCCCTTCTCTCCTCCCATGGAGGGCTTCTGTATAAAGGTCGTGGACATAACTAGAATAGAGTCCTAGGACTTAGAGGACTTCTAGAATAATGATTCTCACATGGGTATGGCAGGGGCCAAGAACCCTAGCATTAGGTAGAGGTGGGAGGCACTAGGAAACGGGAACAGCCCTTGCTCCAGCCACTACACCACTGGGAATGTGTGCCCAGGGAAGCTCGGATCTCAAGAGAACACAGAAATATGCTTTGTATGGGAACAAAAAACTCAATTTTTACATGTTTGCAATGAATTAAAATTTGATGAAAACTACCTTGGACAAATAATCATTTGTGGCCAAACCTGGCCCAAAGCATGTCAGCGTATAGTCTCTGAGCAAGCACAATATCCTATTTGTAAGCATAAAGCAATGACTGTTTGCAGAGCAATCCACCAGCAATGCCAGGAAATTGTTTTATAAGCATTATGATAAAACTGTTTCAGCTTACTTGTACCTTAGTGGTGAGATTTACATGAACAGGCCCTCAAAAAACCTAGCTAAGTGAAGGGTCTTATGAGTCCACAGACCAAGGACAATTATAAAGCAAAATCCACTCACCTCCCCCCACCCAGCCTGACCTTGAAATCATGATGCATCTTCTCAGGCTGTACTGGGACACTCTGCTCCCCTGGTGGGGGGGGAGTCTGGTCTGTGGTGGTGGAAGCTGGTTCTATGGTGATTATAAGCTTTTGGGGTGCTAGAATATCACTCTGGCCTTTTCTTTATGACATATAGTAGGAGGTCAAGAGTTGCCAGCTGAGTGACCAAGGGAATAATGAACATGGTGGTTTGAATGCAAAGAGTCCCCCGTAGACTCAAGTGTTTGTGATTAAGCCTGTTCCTCAGTCCCCAGCTGGTGGAGGCTTTGGGAGGTGGAGCCTCGCTGGAGGAGGTGTGTTCCTGGGGGTGGACCTCTGGGTTGAATAGTCTAGCCTTACTGGGTATTGAGAGCTGGCTCACCCAGATGATTTCCTTCATTTCTTTCATGTTTCCTGTGGAGATGCAACTCCCCAGATATCTGCTCTCATGTGATAAAAATACCCCTCAAAACTGTAAGCCTGAAATAAATCCTTTCCTCCTGTAAGCCATTTCTGGTTGGGAGTTCTAGCCATGAGAAGCTGGCTACTTAGAGAACTCAAGGCTCAGTGAGAAGAGGGGTGTCAGGGCATGGAGATGAAGTCAGAATGGGACCCCAAAGTCCAGTGGGGACAAAGACAGCATCTAGGCAAGTGACAGAGAGCTGAGTATGTGGCCTCTTTGTGGAGATCCAGGGGGACATCTGAGGATAGCTAGAGGCTCAGAGGGAGGCCATGTTACCAGAGGGGGTTGAATCACACCCCTAGGCTGGGCAAAGCCTGAAAAGGCTGCTGAGGAAGGAGGATGTTAAAACGGGATTTACAGACGTTCTGAACAAGGGCTTCCTGAGGACTGCAAAGGCCAGGTCCCGAAGGAGTCTCCTGTTTGGAACTGCAGGGAGGTCAGTGTCATCCTGTACTGTCAACTTTCCATTCCTGAAACAGGAAACAACTCTCCTAAAACAGCAATTTCCATGGCTCTGCTTTTGCTCAAGTGCCTGGTAATAGATTTCCAAAAGCCTTTCTACCCAAAGAAATCCATGTCTGCTTACAAGGCATAATCCTGAAGAAAACCCTAGTCAAAGAATCCATGTCTGTAATGCTATGAACTCACAAGGGAGATTTCAGGGTGTGAGGAAATTAGGTTGTTGAAAGCAATGTGTCACCTTTAGTAAAAGGGACAACTCCCCCTCCAAGCAAGTGGGATGTAGGCCTCAAGAGAGAATCATGTCACTGTGTGAAGGGGGCTGGTATACAAAAAGGAAAATGTGGTTTGCTCCTGACACCCATCCTTATTAATTTTGCTATGTGCATGGAGAGCAGTGGATTATGTTAACCAAATAAAAATGAGCTAAAACTGAGCTATGAAAAACCCAGGCCAGAGCCCTTCCTCTTACCAGGATACAGACGTTTTACAGAACCCATCTTCTGGGAGAGGATCTTAATGACATTTAGCCCCCACATCTCATGTTAGTAAGGCTTCATGACCCCAACCCTGTTCTTTTATGACTGGAATAAATACCGTTGCCATTTTTTTTCTCTTAACAATTTGTGTTTCTGCCATGGAGAATTAGTCTATTTTGCCTGAAATGCACTACTGGGGAACAAGAAAACATAAGCTTCAGAGCCAGATGTCTGGGGTCCAATTCCAGCAATCCAACCATTAAGCTGTGAGCATGAGCATGTTACTGGAGCTCTGTGAGTCCTATATTTCCTTCTCCATGAAGCATCATCTCATTTCAAATAAACATCAGCTCTAACCAGCAGGTTCCTACATATTCTGAACCCTGGTTGTCCAGTAGACACCTTAAGATTCATTTTAGCCTTAGCAAGTTTCATATTTTTTCTTTTTCTCTGCATGAATGGTACCAATGGTGTATTTACCTGTTAGCAGCAGAGAGTCGTGTACATGAAGATTAAATGAGATGCAAGCCTCTAGAACATTGGACCAAAATTAGACTAACTCCACATTCTCTCTCCACATTTTCATATGTCTCTGTTTCCTGTTCCTCCTCCTGGTCCTCTGTTTCTCTTGCTCTCTCTCCTAGCTGCAGAAGCCCTGCCTTACTTTGTCCTGACCTGCAATCTGCACTATGCTCCTGGTCCGTCCTTCCTGCTTCTCCTGACATGGCTAAGGAGATGAGATCAGGCAGCACACTCCCCCACAGGTAGCTCCCACCTCCATGCCTGACTTTCATTCCTTCCCACAGAACACTAACATTTTTCTCACTGCCTTTAGGACAAGTTCCACTCAATATGGGCTTTTTTATTGTACCCTACTACACAGTGCCCGTTCCTTAGCTCAGTGCCTTGCATATAGTGGAGAATTGATATATACACATTAAGCAAGTGAATGAATGGGTACTAAGTTTCCTTGGGTCAGAGTGCATATCTCTTCAGCCCTCAAAATGTACAGAGCTTTGCAGTGAACCGGCACTTACAGCTCTGTGGAATGACTTTAAATGACTCTCCCCCAATCACATCATAAGTTAGTCATCTGACACCTGGCATCTATTGTCTACAGCAGAAGGATCCTATGATATAAACTGTGCAATTACCCTCACATACTAGTCTGTAACTCGAGCACAGAAAGAGGGAAATGATACAGGCTATGAAAATTTCATAGCCAGCAGTATCAAGTAATATTAACTTTTCATTTCAAGTGGCAAAGAATTAGCTAACCTTTAAAATTTCCAATAAAAGATTAATTGATAAACATTGGCCATGTTATGCTTTTTGAGAAATATTCCTGGGAATGTCCACTCAGCTGAAAAATACCCCAAAGCTGAACCTGGCTGTTGGGAGTCCAGAGCCGACTTTAGCTGTGCAGACACACATGTACTGGGCTGGAACAGCTCCCAGGTGTCTGTGGGTGGCATCCTACTGAGCTGGCCAGGACTGTCTCACATGTCTATATTCCTCCTCACACTTCCCCAGGAACCCTCTGAGAGACTTTAAGAGCTAAATAGTTCTCTTGGCTAGGTAGGCAGACAGGGAAAAGTGCCCTTGGTAGATTCTGGTGTGTTCCAACATGGTGACAAAGATGGCAGAGAGGACAGCTCACTTCCTGATTCTTCTCTCCTGAGAACAAAGACATATTGACACATACTTTCCTGCCAGTGGGCTTGCCTGCTGGGCTTTCTGGGACCAGCACAATGCTGGATGCATCACAGACCAATCAGTGCCCATGTCTCTGTTTGAAATGATCAACCATAAACACTTGGGGGGAGGGCTTCCCTCACTCAATAAAAGCCAGGCTCCCACTGGTTTTCGGATTGATCCCCTCCTCTCACAAGGAATCTATTTCTCTCTGCCTCTCTCCCTTAAAAAATATTTGTACTAGAGAAATAGAGAGAGAGAGAAAGAGAGAGAGAGAGAAAGAGAGAATATATATGGGCATGCCAGGACCTCTTGCCACTGCAAATCAGCAACTTCAGATGCGTGAGCTACATTGTGTGTCTGGCTTTACATGGGTACTGAGAAACTGAATCCAGGCCAGCGGGCTTTGCAAGCAAGCACCTTTAACTGCTGAGCCATCTCCCTAAAATCCTCTTTCACTTTTGAAGAAATTCACTCTGCTTTATTGCTAAACTTGTTCCTGGCTCTTGATTCCTTAATTGGTGGAGAAAATGAACCTGAACCTCTGATAGTAACACCTCTACTTCAGAGCCCTGCAGAGTAGGTTTTATACACTCAGTGTCTTGCAGAGTGCCTGTAATACAAAGGACAGACTCAGTATTGCCTCATCAGCTAAAGGCCCAGCAGGAATGACAGGCACAGGAAAGAAAATTAATTATGACAACACAGTGAATGTGATAATGGAGTCATGAATTCCAGGGTCAAAGAGGGAGTGAGGATTGGGTCAGGAGATTGAATCCTTAAACTTGTCTTAGATAGATAGAAGCCTGTGAGATGACATAGATTGGGACCAAAGGAACGCTTCCCTGCACAGCTATGGGGCCTGTGTGGTATATATGGGGCAAGATGAGTATGCCCATAAAGCATAAGGCATAAGATTGGAGAGGAGGCGAGTGCAGACCATGGAATCATACCCAGAGTACCATAAACCCTATAAATATTTCCCTCAAGCTCAGGGTAGAGCTTCATGCATGCAGAACTCTATGGGATTTCATTTCTAAAAAGATTCCCCTGGGGGCAGAGGATGCAGTGGTAGAGTGTGAGACTGAGGACCAAATGAGCCTTTTCGGGAGCCAGTTGTGTCTAAAAGTTCTGTGACAGGCAGGTGGCCCAGGGGGCTGTTCTATTTGCTGGGTTCAGATCAGGGTGTTTGGGGCAAGAGGCCTGTGAACAGTTCCTGTTTCCACACAAGATAACCTCACATGAGTCTCTCCATAGAGACCTCCTCATCTCTGAGTAACTCCTTCTAAGGACTTGTATTTTCAAATGGTAGGAATTTTCCACATGCAACTGGAGACAAAGTTCAGTATGGGTAAAGCAAGTTGAGGAGCTTCCCTCTTTTGATTTCAATTTTCATTCTGATTTTGATTGAGGTCTCTACACATTAAACTAATCAGTGTTTTGAAGATCGTGGAATTTTAAGAAGTATATGCATATACCTTGGGTAGTGTAACAGCTTTGGCTACTTCATGTAATATTTCATTTTTCATTGGGAACTTTAATATATGAACATACAGTAACTTGATCTCTTTATTCCTTTTCTTTATTCCCTTTTTGGGTCCCCTCTCCCCCAGGCCCTGAGGACCCTTCTCCTTCAAGGTAGTCCTTCCTCTTTAATTCTTTCCTTCTTTTTGTCCTCCATGTCAAACAATTTATGAACTCAGAACCATGCTGTTCTTGTTGGGGGTTATTGGTAACCACTGTGGGGTCATGAATGCCCCAATCAGTTCATGTACGGAGACAGTGCCCCAAAGTATGCTATGCACACTGTGACTCCTACATTTTTTTTCTGTTCCCTCTTCCACAATGTTCTCTGAGCCTTGGAGGCTGTGACAGAAGTTCTCCTTTAGTGGTGAGCTCTTGGCAATCTCTTATGTTATGGTTTGAGGAGTTTTGAGCCTCCCTAGTGTCTAGAGCCATCACCATCCAGAAGCTTCTCTGACTCACAATAAGAGCAACACTCGTATTCTTTCCACATCTACTTCTGCAACATCCCCTGAGCTCTAGCGGGTGTGATGGGAAATGTCACTTCCAGTGCTAAGCCTTGGGATTTTTCTTCTTGTCATTTTAATGAGCTTGGGTCTCCCCAATATTTGCCACCGTCTGTATCTGAGGCCAGGTCTGTACTTGGCACTTTCTGAATGAGTCCTGAACTACACCTATGCTTTTTAGAGTAAGCTGATTTTTGTGTGTGTGTGTGCTTTGTGTTTTTATTTTACCTTAGGGTTGGGCATAATCAGAGCTGTCAACATACACCCAATGAGTTTTATTGTTTGTAGCTCACCAAGGAAAATAATTCTGTCTCAGATATTTTGATCAAAAATTTTACAAAATTGTACATCATGATAACAATAATGATAATAAACATAATCCTTTTGGTTATTTCATCTTATCATATAAAACCGATGAAAAGTGGAATTGTGATTATAGCCATTATTTTCTGCAAGGACACAGTGGAATGAATACTATTTTATGACTCAGTGGTTTTCTTTGGATAGCATAAGAATGGACTTTGTAGCAATTCAGAAAAGTTACAGGATACACTTCCTAACTAAATAAATCTCTTACCGGGTAAAGTTTAGTCTCTACCATTAGTAAAGTTGAAGAATGAATGAATGAATGAATGAATGAATCAGGAGCTCAAAGGAACCCTGGTCCTAACTTGGATCTGCACAGCCTCAGCCCATAGCAGTGGAAGTTATAGGCCACATCCATTCTTCCTCTTGAACTGCAGGTGTAGTCATTTGAATGTGAAATATCCCTAATAACCTCATGTGTCTGTGACTAAGCTTGGCACTCAACCTCCAGCTGGTGGAGGCTTTGGATGGTATGTAGAGCCTTGCTGGAGGAGCTGTGTTAAGGGGTGGGTGGACCTTTATTAGCAAAGCTCCCCTTGCCAGAGCTTGATCACTCTTGGTAATATCTCCCCGCTGCTGTGGCAAGATGTGATGTCTAACCTCAGCTCTTCCATGCCATGATGAATCTTCCTTTCACAGCTGTAAACCTTAAGTAAACTGTTTTGTCTCAGCAATGCAACGGTAACTACTACGTTCAAGGCACTCCTAGAACCCCTCCCTGAGTGCTAGCAATCTCGAGTCATGCACCCTGTAATGGAATGTGCCTCTAGGCCACCTTCTGAGAGCTGCTCATTGCCTTTCTCTATTCAGTTGTGAACTGTGGAAACAACTTTCACCTGATTTCTGCTGTCTCCACTGTCTGGGCAGCAGCTTTGCACATACAAAATCAATTATCTTTTCCTGCTTACATTTAATGAGCAATTACACTACATGATGTGTATGTCACTGGCTCTAAGTTCTTATTCTTCCAAATGTTAACTTGTCAGAATTGTGAGGAAGACCTTGAAGCAGACAGGCATTAAGTAAGATGCCCAGGGATACAAGGTTGATAGGTAGCAGAAGTAGGGTCTGAAGGAAGGAGACCCCAGAATTGCAGTGGATTCAAGATCCCATTTCTAGTCAACCATTTTTGCCAGGAGGAACACCATTGCTATCATTTGGATCTTAGCTATCTCCCAAAGGCCCATATCCTAAAGGTCACAACCTTTAGAATCTTCAGGAGGTGGGGGTCTAGATGGAGGAACTTACATTCTTCAAGGTGTGACCTAAAAGGCCATATTGGGACCCTGTTTCCTCCTTCTATTCTTTTTCCCTCTTCCATTTCCTACTTATCATGGGGTAACTTACTTCTAGTTCTCTCACCACGACATACTGCCTTGCCTAGGCCTGACGTGATAAAGTCAATGGACCATGGAATGATGCTTCAAAAGCTCTTGTTCCGTCCTCATCTTTCCTCTTCCCTTTTGCCTGTTTTGATGGTGGATATTCCACTTGGGGTTTGACACTGCTAGGATAGTACTCTATTACAGGTCTATAACCCCAGCCTGACCTTTCCTCTTAAGCTGATCATTTCAGGGATTTTGTTAGAGACAGAAAGCTGATTAACATAACCCTCTATGAAAGCCTGATCAGGAATGTTAGCTGTGTTTTTTTTTTCAATAGAAATCAAATTGCTTCCTGTAATTTCTATTTGTTAGCCCCAGTGATGCTTTCTAGCAGAGCATGAAATAGTCAGCTTTCTCTTATAAAAAAACAGCATAATATTGAGCTGGAGAGATTGCTTAGTGGTTAAGGCCTTTACCTGCAAAGCCTAGTGAGCCAGGCTTATTTCCCCAGTGCCCACCTAGAGCCAGATGTATAGTGGCACAACATCTGGAGCTTGTTTGCAGGACTAGAGGCTCTGGTGCATGTATTCTCTTTGTCTATCTCCTCTCTCTTCTTCCTATCTCTCTCTGCTTGCAAATAAATAAATAAAAATTGAAAACATTCTAAAAAACAACCTGATATTACGTTAGATGGCACATATTTATATACCTTTATAAGCGTTTCACAAGTATTTCAGCTTATTCCTTACCAAATGGAGACAAGACTCCCTACCATTGATTTTGACTTAATAATACTTTGTTGTTGGATATTATTATTGCTTTGTTATTGGATATGATTTTATCCAGGAATCTGGTAATTTACAGAGTGTACAAAATGCTAATGTTCAAAGTGGCTGGAAAACGGTCTCTTTGGAGAGCAGCTAGTGAGCAGGGGTGCATTCTGGGAGAGGGAGGGCTGTGGGTTTGGTTCCTGTGTGATGACAGTCATCATCTACGATTCATGCAGAAGTAACCATGCCAGACAAAGCTAAGCAGGGCAAAAATTCAATCAAGGACTTGGGACATAACACAGCAGTGGCCTCAGGATTTGATTAAAGCAAAACTTTCTCGCAGTGTGGGGCCCACTGTACTGTGATGGCAGGCGTTGACTTATTGTTATGGGGAGCCAGGATTGAGGCTTAAACACTTTTTAAAAATTGAATTCGACATATGACAGAGAGACTGTTTTTGAAGCAGTTTACAAGATGGCCTGTGGTGTTAGTTGGCTTTTAGGCACTGTGACAAAATACTTAAGATTTTCAACTTGAACAGATGAAATGATTATTTTGGCTCATGGTTTCACACGTTTCCATCCATGGTTATTTGGTTCCATTGTCTTTGGACCTGTGGAAGCACAGGGTAGAGGAGGCTGTCTTCTTCATGTCAACTGAAAAGCAGAAAGGGAGGGAGAGAGAAAGAGAAAGAGAGAGAAAGAGAGGTGTGTGTGCATGGCCCCTATATTCCCTTCAAGGGCCTTTCTTTCCCTAGGAGTCAACTCCGAAAGGTTAAGCTAACTCCCAAAAGCACCATGGGCTAGGGACCAAGCTTGCAAATAATTTAAAAAAATATATATATATATTTAAATAATGAAACATAGTGCATTTAATTATGCAATTAAAATAGCTTGTCTTGAATCTATATGCTTAAACATGCTTGAAACCATATGTCAAGGTGGCATATTTTGTACCACATTAGGTGAATCAGAATTCAGCAGAAAGTGCTAGAAAGTCACAGCTTTTAAAAGGTAAGTCCTCACTCACCATCCAGGTAAACCACATGTCTTCTCAAAACCTTCCAAACAAAATCCAGTGTGACATCAGGGAGGATGGTGGGCAGGAGTTCCAGGAATCTGTCCCCTTATACACACACCAGCAGAATCTGACTGATAGGACTATTTAGAAATGGCTTCTAGGTATCTTCTAGGGCTAGATCTAGGTGGTAAACGAAAGCTAACTTTTGTAACTTTCTACCTTAATACAATAGCGTTTCCCCATTTCCCACCCTCCCGCCATGTGGCGGATGCTATGCCCACATTGTGGAAGCGGTTTGCAAGAGACAGGGTGAGTGATAAGAGCCTTTGGGGGGTGGTTGCTCTGACAGCTGACACTGTTTCTGACCTCCGAGGAGGCCTTTCATTGGTCCATGTGGCTTCCAGGGTATCTGAAGAGAGAGCAAGCGCATTGCACAATCTTTCTCTTACTTTCTGGAGCACCACTTTGACCAAGTATAAACCTCAGGTCACTGAAAAAAATAATAATATGTCAAGAGAGAATTTAGGAAGTCATTGCATGTGACTAGGGAATGTTGCAGGCTCAGAAA
>PVHP010037134.1:0-17545 GCA_004024765.1 Zapus hudsonius
CTCCCATCTCCTCAGAGAGCTCTCAGAAGCAGCTGCATCCTGTTTCTCGGCCTTGACAACACGTCCTACTCCTTCCGCCTACAGGAATGTTCTGGAGAAAGACATTAGTACAGAGACACTGCCTCCCTCCCATGTGCCACCCTGAGCAGCATAATCAAGCTGGATGCATTTGTTAATACTCTCAGCAGGCTGTGGATGTCCCAGGGACAGAAGGGGAGCAGAAATCCTGCCCTAGGGCATATTAACATAGCTCTCCAAAGATGAGAATGTATCTTTGTATAAATATGCATATTGTTATACAACTAATTCCTAAGAATTGTGTCTATAATCAGAAATATAAATTTATATAGCACAAACATGAATACCAAATAGTTCCAAAATTTAAAACTAGTAATATGAGACCATTTTATTTATATGGAAGTTTGTTTGGAAAACTCAGAATTCATTTTCCCATGAAACAAGTGATATAAGTACATATCAGAAACCCATGGAAGCATTTCTGACCATTAACCCTAGAATACACTTCAAGGAATGCCTCCCCAGAGACCAATGCAATGGGTAAAAGAACCAAAGATAGCTAAAAATTTATTGTTGTTACATTCAAGAACTAAATATTAAATTTCCACAAATTAAGATAATTTCAAAACATTAAAAGAAATGAGTGAACATGACATTATGTAGACATCAAAAAGGGTTATATTAATTGTACCATTACATGGAAGGGATTTGTAATGTAACATTGGATGGTGGAATCAAAAGATATATTTGGCAAGGGCTTCATTCTTCCAACTTCACAGAAATCTTTATACATGTAGGCATGCCAAGAGGGAAATCAGAAAAAAATGAAATTAGTTGTATTAAAATAGGAGGAGTATACCAGGCATGATGGCACACACCTTTAACCCCAGCACTCAAGAGGCAGAAGTAGGAGGATCACCATGAGTTCAAGGCCGCCCTGAGACTACATAGTGAATTCCAGGTCAGCCTGGGCTAGAGCAAGACCCTATCTTGAAAAACAAACAAAAAATAGTAGGAATACGAATAAAAATTTCTTTTGCTGGATGCTGTATTATGTTTAAAATAAAACAGAGGTCTGGAGAGATGGCTCAGCAGTTACGTGTACTTCCTGCTCAAGCATGAGGACCTGAGACTGCCCAGGTTCAAATTGAATCCTACATAAAAGAACAGCTGGGCATGGCCATGCATACCTATAACCTCAGTCCCACAGGGAAGAAGAGACCTGAAAATTTTTGAAGATTTGCAAGCTCCAGACTTTGTAAAAGGAGGCTCTGTCTCTAAATCAGACCAGGTGGAAGAGAGATGGAGCAGTTCACTCTACATTCCACTTGGGCCTCCACAGGGGACTGACCCCCACCAGAGATGAGCATATGGGGTACCACGAGAGCACATACACCTGCATATACCACACACACACACACACACACACACACACACATACACACACAACTATAATAAATAAAATAAGCATAAAAGTGTTATATCTGCATTATTTCATAAAAACCCTTTAAACTCATCTGTAATTTGCATCACTAACTTTATCCTGAAATTCTAAAGCCTGAAGACAAGCCTTAAAAAATAGATAGGATGGGACCAGGAGAGAAGAAAGGATTGAGGAAAAAGAGCTAGCTGTGTGATGACTTCCAGGCACATACTCTTCAGTGTACCTGTTTTGCATACTCTCTTAGAATCTGGTCTTACTTCTACAGCTTTATGAATCTGTTCCTAACCTAAAAGATTTTTTCCAGATATGACTGTTAGGTAACCAGTTAGATAGTAGTAGGCTTGAACGTAAGTAAGGATGAAATGCTCCCTCATAATTAGAAGCTTGTAAAACCAGAACTCTGATCACTGGTCAAACAATGGGATCTGAACTGTATCTCATATTCTTAGGTGAAGATATGACATTCTAAGTTATCCAGAAGATCATAAGATTACTATAGAGTCAGACTTCTGATAAAGACTACACACACACCATGTCCCCTCCCTTAAGAGTTAATAAAAATAAGTCTTAGCCACTTGAACAGAAAAACACCTACAGGAAGCTGTCTTCCAGACATTTTCAGAAATATTGTAAGCCTCCCTAAAAATGCATGTTGCCCCAAAGGTTGCTTTGGCCATTGCCTGTTCTCATCCTGCGGTGGTTGGAATATAAATGTCCCCCATAGCCTCAAGTATTATGTTCAAGCTTCCCACTTAGTCCCCAGAAGGTATAGCTGGAGAAGGTGTATAACTGGAGGTGGACTTTGAATCTAGCCTACTGTGTGTGTGTTCAGAGCCAGCTCACACACTCGTTCTCTCTGCTGCAGATGTATGATAATATAAGGTGGTTGCTTTTCTCTATCATAATGAAGTTTCTCTTCAAAACTGTAAGCCTGAAATAAACCCTTCCATCCCATAAACTGCTTCTGTTGGGGTATTTTGTCCCAGCAATAAGAAGGTAACTGCTACAGAAAAATTGGTACCAAAACATGAGGTCATTACTACAATGAATCTGACTCTGTGGTTTTTGGTCTTTTGGAACTGATTTGCAGGAGATTAAGAAGGATTTAGTACCTTGGACTAGAGAAGCTTTGCACTACTGTAATAAAAAATTTATGGGTCATTCTTATGAGAATTTGAAAGACCTAAATGCAGAGAGAAAAGTGGACTGTGATCACTTGGCTTATGATAAGGATGTAGAGAGGGAAAAAGGATTTTGTTGGAAGTGGGCTACTGGAAGAAAGGCTGGCTGCATTCTGCCCATGTCCTGAGAACTTGAAAAAAGTTAAATTCAAAAGTAATAGACTGATATGCTTGATTGAATAAAGTATACAACAGAAAGATACGAGCCTGGCATTGTGGCACATGCTTTTAATCCCAGCACTTGGGAGGGAGAGGTAGGAGATCGCTGTGAGTTCAAGGCCATCCTGAGACTACACAGTGAATTCCAGATCAGCCTGAGCTAGAGAAAAGACCCTACCTCAAAGAAGAAAGAAAGAAAGGAAGGAAGGAAGGAAGGAAGGAAGGAAGGAAGGAAGAAAGAAAGAAAGAAAGAAAGAAAGAAAGAAAGAAAGAAAGAAAGAAAGAAAGAAAGAAAGAAAGAAAGAAAGAAACTAAGAAAGAAAGAAACTAAGAAAGAAAGAAACTAAGAAGAATGTAAAGATTGCTATAAAAAGAAATGTAGCCAAGTTTAAAGTTACTGGCACAGAAACTGATTTAGATTACTTAAATTGTAATTGTTAAAGAGATTACCAGTATTAAAGATGGGCCAGATGTTCTGCACTGGGACAATGGGAAAGATGCCCTGAGAGTGAAACCTATCCCACCAAAGCCCCAAGCTAGTGAAAATACAAATTCTTTTGAAAGAAGGATGCCTGAAGGAAGAATGCTGAAGGAGTAGACTGTTCCTCAAGGTCAAGCTTTATTCCCCCTGGATTTATAACTCTGATAGCAAATTCCACCTGATACTGGTTTTGGAAGCATAAGAAATGCAGGAAAGAGGGTCATGAAGTATACATGGTTCTGAAGATGTTGTAAAGCAGGGTTGAGATCCCTGCATGGAGACCCTAAGAGAGACAATTATATGGAGCTGTGAAGATGAGCCATGGGTTACAGTAGAGACCCCAGGATTTTGGCAATGCCAAGACACACAGGCCTCATATTGGGCCTGTAGGAGACAGAGGACATCACCATCCCACTTGCTGGACATACAGCTGCAGGATTTGATGTCTGCCCTGCTGGGTTGTCCAAGTTATGCTTATTATACATTCTTTTTACAATGGGAATGTTTATTCTGTGCCATTATGTGTTTGAGGTATGAAACCTGTGTTTGTAGTTTACAAGGCTCACAGATAAGAGACTATCTTAAAGCTCAATGAAACTATGGACTTTTGAAGAGTACTAAAATTGGTAAAGACTTAACAATAAATTAATAAAATTTAAAAAGTGTAAAAATAATTAGTAAAGGCTTGGGGGGACTTTTAAAGTTGGATTAAGTGCATTGTGCATTGTAAGATGCTCATAAGCCTATGGAGTTCAGGGGGGAAATGTGGTGATTTGAATATAAATGGCTCCCATAGCCTCAAGTGTTTGTATTCAAGCTTCCTACTTAGTCTCCAGCAAGTGTAGCTAGAGGAGGTGTGTCACTGTGAGCAGACCTTGAGTCTAGCCTACTCTGTGTGTGTTCAGAGCCAGCTCGAATTTGTAGTTCTCTCTGATGCAGATATGTGATGATCTGAGCTGCTTGCTTTTCTCTACCATGATGAAGTTTCCCCTTTAAATTATAAGCCTGAATATAACCCTTTCCTCTCATAAGCTGCTTAAGGCAAGGTGTTTTTTTCCCAACAAGAAGATACCATGTGAGAGTGTCCTCCACACTGGCACCTTTGGCCATTGCCCATTCTGATCCCTTTGTACCCCAGTTCACTCTGTAATAAATTCTATCTTCTCTATGTAGGTTGTGTTATTTGTCTGAATTGTTTCAAAAGAAATTAAAAGACAGGACAGGGGTGTTGAAGAGAGCCCAGAGAGTTCACAGTAACATTATATTCACTTTCCTCTAGTCTACACACCAGAAATACATCAGGATCTATGAGCTTCAATAAATGTGATCAAAATCTCACTTTCGCATATGAAAGAGAAAGAAGTTGTTTCCAAAGGTTACTACCTTTTTATCAGTGGTAATGTTTTACTTTTGGCCTTTCTAATTGCATGAACTTCTTCCACTATGAACCTTCACAGAAGCCATATTCCTGGATCACAGCACAATTTGGGGGAGGGGAGAAGGCTGATAGATATTAGGGAAAGATTATCATAGAAAAATACAGAGAAAGTCTTGTTCTTGTTCAGCATTCTGGTTTTGACATGTAAAATAAAACTGATACAATGAGGAGTAAGGCTGTAGCTCAGCTGACAGAATGTCTAGCATGTACAAAGCCCTGGATTCCATCCCCAGCATGGAACAAACCTGACATGGAGGTGTATAAAAAAAAACCTGGCACAGAGGCAATGGCCTTGAAACTATGTGACAGCTTTAACGAAGGGTTTTCTAAACACTTCTCTCCTCTGTTGGCACATTAACCATCCAACCTAGATGATGCTTTAGGTTACAAGTCATCCTCACCATGAAGAGAAAGTCACCCAGGAGCTCATGATAGCTACATGCTGGGAACAGTTCTGTGATCTGAGTTCTCATATAGCAGAAGCTGATTAAGACTTAGGAAATGAGTCTTGTCCACACAGAATCCTTATGTTGAAGTCCTAACCTCAAGCACCTCAAAATGTGATTAAATTAAAAAATATGGTCATTAGGATGAACTCTAGTCCAATGTGCTTGGTGTCCATATGAAAGAGGGAAACTTGGTCGGATGTGGTGGCACATGCCTTTAATCCCAGCACTCAGGAGGCAGAGGAACACTGTGAGTTCAAGGCCACCCTGAGACTATATAGTGAATTCCAGGTCAGCCAGGGCTAGAGTGAGACCCTACCTCAAAAAGAAAAAAAAAGAGGAAAATTTGGGCACAGTCAGCCATAGGGAGAGCTCAGTGTTCTGTAGTTTGAATATAAATGTCCTCCAAAGTATCATGTATGAAAGGCTTGGCCTCCAAAAACAGGGCTTTTGAGAATTAGATCATGAGGGCTCTGGCAAAACCAGTGTATTAATCCATTGAGGGATGCGTCATTGAATGCATTATTGGAAGATGATAGAAACTGGAACGTGTGGCCTGATTGGTGGAACTGGGTGGCTGTAGCATCCTATCTTGTCCCAGCCTTTCCCCCATCCCCTGTCTCTGTCCTTCTGCTTCCTGGTTGCCATGAGGTGAGCTGCTTTCCTCTGCCATGCCTTTCCTCAATAATGTTGCAGTTAACCATGGACTGAGAATTCTGAATCCAAAATCAACCTGCATCTTGTAAGCTATTTTTCTCAGGTATTGTGTGATGGTGAGAAAAGCTGACTAAAACATATATGTAAACACAGAAGATCTTCAAGGCAAGGTGAGAGGCTTGAGACATTGCAAGTTTCTGTTGCTTCGGTTACCTAGTAGCTTGGTTTTGGTTTGCCCATCTATGGTTTTTGTAATGGTAGCCACAGGAAACAATGACCAAGCAAAGTGAAAGAAAAGCCCCTTTCTTCTTTAAGAACTGGGAAAGAGAGGAGAAGGAAGATGATCTTCACCCCTACCCTGGACTCTGGAAAGAAGCTACAGTAGCTAGCTGCTCTGTACAAGCCTGGGCCGATATAGGTAGTGAGTGGACATCCTTGGTTTAACTCTGCAGGGCCATTCTTCATCCAAGTGGGGCTTAGTGACTGCTGGAGCCTGCAAGGAGGAGGGTGACCAAGGAAGGCCACTACTGAGAGAGCCATGGTGGATGCCCAAGCATGGACTACTAGGAGTCCCAGCCAGGCTCAAGAAGGGGCATGATCCCAACAGGGTGGGGGACTGTCCCAGAAGAGAGAGCAAATTACAAACTACACAGCTGCAGGCTTTGGCTGAAAATTCTAACCAAGTGAGCAAGTCCCAGGTTGGCTAGAGATACCATCCCCAAAGCACAGTGAGAAGCCCATCTGAAATTCATGGCCCATCTTCATGAGGGAAGAGCTGAGGGCTAGAGACATAGTAGAGTGAGAGATTGTATCTGAGAGACCAAGTAGTTTTAGTCAAGAATAACTGGGAATAAGAGGGCAGATGGCTCAGTACTTGCCACACAAGTATGGTTAGTCTTGCTGAATCAGTGATCTCTGAGTTCATTGAGTTCATTGAGCAAGCCTGTTTAAAAAAAATAAAATGAAGGGCTGGAGAGATTGCTTAGTGGTTAAGGCAATTGCCTCCAGTGCCTAAGGCCCCCGGTTCAATTCCCCAGTACTCACATAAGCCAGACCCACAAGGTGGTGGCCCTGGCTCTCTCTCTCCTCTCTCTCTTTCTCTCTCTCTCTCTCTCACTCTCCCTCTCTTTCTCTCTCTGTACCTCTCTGCTTGAAAATGAATCAATAAAATATTTTTTTAAAAATAAAATAAAATGAAGAACGACTGAGGAAAACCCCTGATGTCAAACTCTGGCCTCTGAATGCATGTGCATACATGTGTTTATGGACCCACACACACGTGAACACGTATATACATCCCCTGCACAAACAGAAACAAAGGAAAAAAGAGATGAATGAGAGAGGGAGGTTGAACAGGGAGAGGAGGGAGGAGGAAGAAGTGAGGGAGGAAGAAAGAAATGAGAGGAAGGGAGGATGAAGGTAGAAAGAGGGAAAAGAGGAAGGAAGGAAGGAAGGAAGGAAGGAAGGAAGGAAGGAAGGAAGGAAGGAAGGAAGGAAGGAAGGAAGGAAGGAAGGAAGAAATTGGGCACAACCAAAAGGTCAGATCAGAATAAACTAAACGAGGCAGGACATTGAGCCAATGTTTCCAGCCCCCCAAGGTTGAATGACTGAACTTCTACAGCAGGTGCACACCATGTGGCATTCTCAGGATTTCAGGGTAGGAGAGGACATAGAAGAAGGTCACTCACCATCAAGTCACCAGTTCAGTAATGGAGTTCAGAAACTGATCAGACACAGTCCTGGTGGCTCCTCTGTATTTTTTAGAATACAACTTTGTGGTTAGGCTAGCTTCAGGTAATGGGGTTTTTCTCAGCCAGGGGGAATGATAATTGGAGACAGCAGTCTGGTGATCCTGCCACTGAACCCTCCATAAACAAAGCATTTGTCTGTCTGTAGGCCATATCAGGTGCTCAGGTGAAGTACTGAAGTGAAAATGTGCCCGAAGAAAGTGGGCAGAGCAGAGCTGGGAAGGGCTAGTGAAGGATGAGGTGAGACACAGCTGAGGGTGCCTGGGTGCGTGAGAATTGGCTCTGGGACATGGTGCATGGACTATTTGGTTGAGAAAATCCCCCAACCATGGCATGAGGAAAGGCCATTTGCCCAAGACCTTTCCAGACTGACAAGATGAAGGGTTTTTGTTTCCTTCCTTCCTTTCTTCTTTCCTTCCTCCCTCCCTCCCTTCCTTTCTGTGTGTACTGTGTATGTGTGGTGTGGTGTATGTGTAGTGTATGCACATATATGTGCTGATGTAGCACCCTGTGGGATCTCCTAAGGGGGTTGGAGGTCAGCAGTCCCCTTCCATCACTCACCTGCCAGCTTTTCCTTGCTACAGTCTTTTTGTTTGTTTTTGAGGTATGGTATCTCTACCCTGGGTTGACCTGGAATTCACTATGTAGTCTCAGGGTGGCCTCGAACTCACGATTCTTCTACTTCTGCCTCCAAGTGCTGGGATTAAAGTTCATCATGCCCAGCCAGAGTCTCTTACTGATTCCAGAGCTTGCTGCTCATAAGTCCCAGTAATTCTCCCATTTCTGCTTCCCACAGGACTAGGGTTACAGATGTACATGGACATGCCCAGCTGTTACAGGTAGTCTCAGACCCATCTCAGGCCCTCACACTTATTCAGGAAGTTCACTTAACTGATGGGCTATCTCTGTATCCCCAAACTAAAAGTTTGACTATGAAATGTTCATTGTGAACAAACAAATCAAAAGAAAGTTAAGTGCCTGACTTATAGATATGTCTCTGCAGTGGTTTGAATCAGATGTCCCCCATGAACTCATATGTTCTGAATGCTTGGTTCCCGGCTGGTGGCAATCTGGGAGGTGGACCCTTGGTGAGGGAGATGTGTTCTTGGGGGTAGGCTTAGGGGTGTTATTGCCAGTACCCCTTACCAGAATCCAGCTCAATCTCTTGCTTCTGTTTTCTACCTACCATAGCAGAGGTAATGAAACAGCAGAGCTGGGGATTAGAATCTACAGTACCCAGCTACTTCCAACGCACCTCAGAATTTAAGGAGTACCCGAATTCTTGTCTATAGAGTTAAATAATTAAAATTATAGACCACCAGAGGATAAGGTATAGTGGGAGATTTTATTCAAAAGAGAATGGGAAGTTACAGAGATCTCCAGCCACCAGTGTGGAGAGAACACGTGGGAGAGGTTTTAGCAAAATCTATGCTGTTAAGTTAAACAAGCAGCAGAAGAAAAGATAACAGAGGGCTCCCATCATGAGGAAAAAGGTTCATGTGGGAAAAATCTTGATCCCCCCCACACACCAAAGCCATTAGGATGGGGTGAAGGAAGGTCTTACCTTCCCAAGGCCTGTAAATTCAGAAGCCCTTCTCCTAAGAAGCCATATGGAGGAAAGAGAGGCTGGACTTTGTTTCAATGACTTTTTAAGACCTTCGCCAAGTAAGTCAGAGAGACAGCTGGTTAGTCCGCACCTGACCAGTCAGTTTTTGCATCTAGGTTTGAGCTCTAGCTAGACACACCTTCCACTCAGGGGGGAGAGGGGTCAGGCCTGGAATCTGTGAACTTGCCTGAAACTGTCATAGTAAGAGCTCATGCCATCCTATCCCCCGTCATCATGAAATTTCCCCTTGAGTCTATAAGCCAAAATAAACCCTTTCCTCCTGCTTTTGGGTATCTGTTCCAGAAACAGTCTCTATCTTATGGGAAGCCTTGGCAATTGCTATTCTTTGTGGCATATGTGTACATGTGAATGCATGGGCACCCATGTGAGGGGCATGTGTGTATACATGTGTGTGTTTGGGCCAGAGGTTGACATCAGGTGTCTTCCTCAATCACTTTCCTCTCTATTTACCAAAGCATAGTCTCTCACTTGAGCCCAGAGCTTACTGATTCAGCTAGTCTAGCAGCCAGCTTGCCCTGGGAATCCTGTGCCAGCCTCCTAAGCACTGGGAATACAGGTGGCCCCCACATCCATTCAGTGCTTTAAATGAGTGCTGGGTGTCTCAACTCCAGTCCTTATGAATGCACAGCAAGTGCTTTACCCACCCACCCATCTTTCCAGTCTCCAAACCTCTGCTCTTAGTAAAGACCTTTTTCTATAAGGAGTGTTCAAGGATAAATTACATTTCATCGCAAGATCTTACTTAGTTAATTTTTCAACTCCAGAATTGGACAACACTTCCCCCCATCCAGCAGCCTAAGTGTTCCAAGGAGCCAAGCAGACAGTAAAAGGTTGGAGAAAGAAAAAACAAAGACCACATAATATGTTAATCATTTCAAAACTACTGTCCTTGTAAAGGGAGGGACAGGGAGACAGAAGAATCATCTGAGTGGGTAATACCAGGTCACTTCAGGTAACTCCTTTCTGTAAGGATTAGGCAGAAAGAGTTTCCTCATCATCCAGCTGAAACTGGCCTGAGGGAATTTGGGTTTTATCTCTCTTTTATCCTGGCTTCTTGTAAGGTCAGATAAACAGCTTAGTTTTGGTTTGCTGATGTGGAACTTTAGCGTGGATGACTCCATTTTCATTTTTAGGCTGGTCTATTAGGACAAAAACAATGGCCTCCTCTAATGTTCATTTAATAAGAGCACCAAAAACTGTATGTGGATCATTTATTCCCATATGATATCTGTAATGGAGCCAATAGTCACAATCCATGGACTAACTATGAATGTGGTTTAGTGTCTCTTCCCAAGACACAAAAGGAGCAAATGAGACTACAGTTGCTTTGCTTTCTATGCACCTGGGAACCCCCAAAATGTGCTCTATGGAGCAAGGAAGAGATGTTCAGACATAAAGTATGTGGTTAGGGAGCACACATGTACAGTGTGGTAGTTGGATGTTTGTCCCCTAGAAGACTCAAATGTTTTATTAGAACTTGTAACTTGAATTTCCAACCGAATGGCTGGAAGAAGTGTCACTGGGTAAGGCAGATCCTAGGGCCAGCTTCTCCCACCACCAATGGAACTTTCTCTGGATCTGTAAGCTTCAAATAAATCCTATTCCTTCCATAAACTATGTCTGGTTTGGAAGTTCATCCCAACAGCATGGAGCTGACTGCAACATATACACTGTGGTCATTCCTCCAACAAGTGTTTGTTGAGCCTTGATTATGTTCGTTATCTAGGTGTTGAAGATACAATCATTAATGAAAGAAAGCCTTTGCCTCCTGCCGCACTCTCTAGTAAAGGAGTATGATACTGTGAAGCATTGTAATGAAGGTTGATTGTGATTCGGTGGGAAAGCAAGCAGCTGCCCTTTGAAGAACTGGAAAATAATATCTCTTTAAGAAGTGTAATTTGGGAGTTGGGGAGATGACCCAAAAGTTAAAAGTGCTTGCTTGCAATGCCTGCTGGCTTGGGTTCAATTCCCCAGCCACACATATAAATTTAACCTGATGCAAAAAGTGGCACAAGCATTTTGTGTTTGCAGTGGTAAAAGTGGTGCATGCATGCATGCATGCGTGCACACGTGTGCGCGCGCGCGCGCACACACACACACACACACACACACACACACACACACACATAATTTCTAAGTCACATTTGTGGAGAGATGAATCAATTTTGAAAAAACAATGGTTAAATTTACATGTTACCCTGCCTGTGTCATGAGCAGCTCAGATTATGTATTATGTATTTGGTGTCTCTAGAAGGATCCACATTTGAATTTGTAGGTGCAATAAAGCAGACCGACCTCCCCAGTGTGGGAGGCATCACCGTTTCCTTTGAGAAACTGAATAGGGCAAAAGGAGAGGCTAGAGAGGAACTCATTCTTTTCTTTGTCACTTTATTTCTTCTAAAAGGATGTCAATCTTCTCTTTGTCACACTCCTGGTTCTTGAACCTTTGGACTTAACTATGCCAATAGCTTTCCTGGACTTTTCAACATCCTTAACTGAGATCTCTCTCATAATAAATCTTTCTTGATAGCTAGCTTTCTTAGATAGATAGATAGATAGATAGATAGATAGATAGATAGATAGATAGATAGATAGATAGATAGATGATTGATAGATAGACAGACAGACAGATAGACAGACAGAGCATAGGATGGACAGATGGTAGATTTTTACATATAGATGCCCTACCTGTACTGCTTCTCTGGAGACCTCTGCTTAGGAATAGCCATGTACAAACCATAATCTTCAAAGTTAAAGGTTTGTTTCAGAAATAGAAGGAAACTTCTCTATTCATCCTTACTCCTGCCTAACACGGATATGGAGTCAAGTCAGTAGGATAAAGCAAAAGGGAGGATAAGAAATGCAGACTGAAAGACAGGTGATATTGATCACTGAGGTGGGTGGAGAATAAAGCTTTGCTTTCTGGTTAACCTTCTTTCTCTGCTCTGACCTCTGATAGTAAGGACAAGTCTTCCTCAAAACCTATTTAAGAGAGGATGCTTAAGTCTGAGATGTCTTAGGAATACCTCTGGAACATTCTGGGTAGGTGTGTGCATGTATGTGTGTTGCAGTCAGCTTTCTAGTAGCTGCACAGAAAGAACCCAAGCAAAAGCAGCTTGTGGAGAAATGGGTTTATTAGGCTTACAGACTCAAGGGGCGACTCCATCCTGGCAGGGAAATGATGGCATGAGCAGAGGGGTGGGCATCACCTCCACCACAGCACTGTAACAGCGGCAGGAAGGTGTGCCAAACACTGGCAAGGGGAAGCTGGCTTATAAACCCCATAAGCCTGCCCCCCGACAACACAGCTCCAGCGAGGTTGTAAAACCCAAACTTCCATCAGCTGAGGATCTATCAATCAGAACACATTCATTTGTTTGTGGGAGACACCTGGATCAAACCATGATTAGTTTCGCAACTAAGAAACTGATACCCTATTCTCACTCCTCTTTTTAAATTTGTACTTGTGTGTGTGTGTGTGTGTGTGTGTGTGTGTGTACCAGGATCTCTTGCTAATACAAATAAACTCCAGACACATGTGCCTCTTTTTGCATCTGGCTGTACATGAGTGCTGGGAAATTGAACCTGGGCCAGCAGGCTTTGCAAGCAAGCATCTTTAACCACTGAGCCATCTCAACAGCCCTCACTCCTGTTGATTAGGTCAACATTTTATGTCCGGCATTGTCTTATATTCTGATATGCAAATTCAGTAAGGCCTACTTTTTGTCCATCAGGAATTTGCAGTCTAGTTTATTATACTGCAATGACTGAATTAGATAAAATAGTATGAGTCATCTATAGTTTTCATTAATTATACATTAATTTATTCCATAAAAATTTATTGACTAGAAGTTACAGTGTAGTAGGGAGAGAAGCCTAAATAAATCATTATAACAGGATGTTACATGGACCATAATAAAGCACAGTTCATCTACTTGATCTTTCTTAAGGCAACATGCCAGAGAAATTTTTCAAAGGTATTCGGGCACAAAAATGAAGGGCTTTGAACACTTGGGTCAGGGAAGGGGGGGTGAAGAAAGAGGATGTTTCTAGAAAGATCTCATACTGTCTAGAGAGTCTGCTCAAGGCTAGTCCTGCCATAGTCAGCTGGTAACTACAGGGGTCCTTGGACAACACCTGTTATCAGGTGATGTGGCTGATGAGAGGTCTTCTCTACTGGCTTAATGAACTGAAACAATTCAATTGTAATTAGCCCATTTATTGGTTTAATATGCATCAATGTTCTAAAGCCCCTGAAAAGAACTTAATCTTTAAATTAAATTAAGGTGTTCCCATACCACACCTCCGTCCTTCGTACCATCAAGATATCTACTTTCTGAGAAGTAATGGGGAGTGTGAAGACAGTGAGAATGGAGGACAACCTAATTCTACCAACAAGAGCAGAAATGATAGTAGACTCTCTGGCAAGAGATGAACCACCATAGCCCATCAGCCAGGGCCCAGGTGGAACCACAGAGGAAGTGGTGAGGTGAGCAAGAGTGCTGCTCCCACAGTGAGCCTGTCAAACTGTACTAGGGTGATGCAGACAGACACTGAGAATACTCAAAACGTTCCAAAGCAGAATTCCAGACGCGCTAAGAGCTCAACACTATAGTACTCTTAAACTCACCAACCATGGCTCAGGGAATTTTGCAGAAGAGGGGGCAGAGAGATTGTAAAAACCATAGTGGGAGGAGAGAATACCCAGAGGCATTGCCCCCCTCAATGACTGACTGCTGCTCATACAACTCATTTCCCTCAACCCCATGGTCATACCAGCAATCCCACTGAGAGGAGTCCTCAGTGGGGTGGGGCAGGGAGGAGGGAAATGGTGAGAAATGACTTGTTCATACAAAGTTTCTACTTAATAAATAATAATAAATAAAATGACATCTACTTTCCCTTCTTGGTATAAATCACTAACATGGCTCCCAAAATAGTTTTAATCACAGCACATCTCATTCCAATCGCCAGGCTAAAAAAATGATGAAGTTTTATTCTGAAAGTTCTGTTTCCTGAGCTTTCCTGCAAAACCTCAGGAAAAGGTAGGAGGAGCAGCTCTCCAGCTCAAATTCTGCTTGATGGTGATGAGGAGCTGTGCTTTTGGGAAGGCCAACAAAGATGCTTTCCAGTCATCCTGCCCAATGCGGCAGGAGGAGGGCAGCCAGCCAGGTCTTCACTTTCTGCCTTCACTTGTTGCCCTGTGCCTCCATCCGTCAAGGCTGGGCACAGAATCAATACCTAGTTGCCTCGCAGGATTTTTTTAAGCTTAATGCTTCCAACCCTTCGCTTGATGGATGCATAATGTTGATCGAATTGGCGGAGTTGAAAAGTTGCCTTCTGTTGTAGATTTGATGAGTTACTATTTTCTGCCAGATAAAGAAGTTTTTACAATGCAAGGGCCCATCAGTTCATTAGGCATAAATTACTCAAAAGCAAAGCAGATAAAGATGCCAACACCATCATAGTAGGAGACTTTAACACTCCACTGTCATCCCTAGACAGATCGTACAAACAACAGACAAGCAGAGAAATCAAGCTGCTAAATGGCACCATTGACAAACTAGGGATAACAGGTCTCTACGGAACATTTCACCCCAAGGACACAGATTACACATTCTTCTCAGCGGCGCATGGTACTTTTTCCAAAATTGACCATATGCTAGGTCATAAATCATCCCTCAGCAAATTCAGAAAGATCAATGTAATCCCCTGCATCATATCAGACCACAATGCATTAGTGCTAGAAATTAACAATGGGAGAGGATCTAAAAATTTCAATAGATATTGGCGACTGAACAAGTCGCTCCTGAAAAATGAATGGGTCAAACAAGAAATCAGACAGGAAATTCAGAACTTCCTAGAAAAGAATGATAATGCGGATGCATCTTTTCAAAACTTGTGGGACACAATGAAGGCAGTTCTAGGGGGGAAATTCATTGCTCTAAATGCCTTCATAATGAAGACAGAGAGGTCTCAAATCAACCAACTATCCTCATCCGTAAGTTCATTAGAACAGATGGAAAAATCCAACCCTAGGAACTCGAGACGCAAGGAAATAATTAAGATCAGAGCTGAGATTAATGACTTGGAAACGAAGAAAAGAATTGAAAAAATAGACAAATCAAAGAGTTGGTTCTTTGAAAAACTAAATAAGATTGACAAACCCCTGGCCAACCTAATCAAACAAAAAACTGAGAAGGCCCAAATTAACAAAATAAAAAATGAAAAGGGTGAGATCACAACAGATCCTGAAGAGATTGGATGTATCATTAGGTCATACTTCCAAAACCTCTACTCTACAAAACTAGAGAACCTGGAAGAAATGGATAAATTCCTGGACACCTACCAACTTCCAAAGCTCAGACCAGAGCACATAAAGACCCTAAACAATCCGATAACAATCACAGAGATTGAATCGGTAATCAAGAACCTCCCCAAACGGAAAAGCCCAGGTCCAGATGGTTTCTCAGCTGAATCCTACCAAACCTTCATCATAGAACTGAAACCTCTCTTTTTGAAGCTTGTCAGGGACATAGAAAAAGAGGGTAGGCTCCCAAACTCCTTCTATCAAGCTACCATCGCCCTAATTCCCAAACCAGGCAAGGATATAACAAAGAAAGAAAACTACAGGCCCATATCCCTGATGAACTTGGATTCAAAAATCCTAAACAAAGTCCTAGCAAACCGAATACAAACCCATATCAAGTCTATAATTCACCCTGACCAAGTCAGCTTCATCCCAGGGATGCAGGGATGGTTCAACATTCACAAATCGATAAATATAATTCACCACATTAACAAACTCAACAGCAAAAACCACATGGTCATCTCAATTGATGCCGAGAAGGCTTTTGACAAAATTCAACACCACTTCATGTTCAAAACCCTGGAAAGAATAGGCATAGACGGCCTATACCTCAACATGATAAAGTCAATATACAGATCTCCTAAAGCACAAATCATACTCAATGGGGAACGACTCAAGGAATTCCCTCTCAACTCAGGAACAAGACAGGGGTGTCCACTCTCACCACTGCTATTTAACATAGTGCTTGAAGTTCTAGCTCAAGCAATAAGACAAGAGAATAGCATAAAAGGGATACAAATCGGAGAGGAAGAAGTCAAACTATCCCTCTTTGCAGATGACATGATCTTATATATATCAGATCCAAAGAACAGTATTAGTAATCTCCTGAATGTGATCAATGCCTTCAGCAGAGTGGCAGGATACAAAATTAACACACAAAAATCAGTAGCCTTTCTATATACAGAAGACATGCATTTGGAAAAAGATATCAGAGAAAATGTCTCGTTCTCTATATCCTCTAATAAAATTAAATACTTGGGAATATCACTAACCAAGGTAGCGAAAGACTTATATAAGGAAAATATTGAAACACTCAAAAGGGAAATAGAGGAGGATGTGATGAGATGGAAAGACATTCCATGCGCATGGTTAGGGAGAATCAATATAGTAAAAATGGCAATCCTGCCAAAAGCAATTTACAGATTCAACACAATGCCAATAAAAATCCCAACCTCCTTCTTCACAGACATTGAAAAAATCATCTCAAAATTTATCTGGAAGGGTAAGAGACCTCGAATAGCTAAAACTATTCTGAGCAGGTAAAATTACGCAGGAGGTATCACCATACCTGACTTTAAAACATACTACAAAGCCATAGTAACTAAAACAGCATGGTATTGGCAGAAAAACAGACAGTCTGACCAGTGGAATAGACTCGAAGACCCAGCCTTTAATGCAAATAACTTCAGTTTCTTAGTCTTCGACAAGGGTGCCAACAATGTGTGCTGGGCCAAAGATAGCATCTTCAACAAATGGTGCTGGACAAACTGGATAAACACATGTAAAAAAATGAAATTAGACCCACTCCTCTCACCATGCACTCAAATCAAATCCAAATGGATCAAAGACCTCAATATCAAGCCTGTAACCCTGAACACCCTGGAAGAAAAAGTTGGAGGAACCCTACATGAGATAGGAGTTGGGAACAACTTCCTGAGCAAATCTCTTGTAGCCCAGGAAGTGCAACAGTCACTTAACCAATGGGACCTGATCAGGCTCAAAAGCTTCTGTACAGACAAAAACACCGTTCTCAAAGTCAATAGACCCCCTTCAAATAGGGAGATGATTTTCGCCAGCTACAACACAGAGGCCTGATTTCCAGAACCTACAGAGAACTCAAAAAAATTAATAGCAAAAACCCAAATTGCCCCCTCACAAAATGGGGCACTGATCTCAACAGAGAATTCACAGAGGAGGAAACACAAATGGCCTTTTCTCACCTGAGAAAGTGCTCAGCATCCCTAAGCATTAGGGAA
>PVHP010037135.1:0-17542 GCA_004024765.1 Zapus hudsonius
ACACACACACACACACACACACACAAATACCTTTTTAAAAAGAGAGAAAAGAAAGGAACCATAGGCCAACAGCATCCAAGTCCACAAGTTGCAAAGTAGAACTGCCTGTCTTGGGCATTGTCCTGGCAGAAAGGAGAGATAGGAGGAGAGTGACAAAGTAGACTACACACCTCTGCCCAGCTCACCCCTGCTTCAACTAGGGCAATGTGTGTCTATCTACTTACATATTGGGATTTTCCTTAAGATTTAATTTGTTAAATTCTGCTTCAGCATACACCCTCTGGAAGTTATAAAATATGTGAGCCCCATCTGGCAAAATGCATTTGTGCATGACACCTTGCTCTGAGACACTGGGACCCTGATTTGAATGTAAAGTCTCCCCCATAAGCTCACGTGTTTGAAACAGCTGTGGAATGTTGTGGAACTTTTAGGAGGTGGAGTCTTGCTGAAGAAAGTGTGGCACTGAGGAGTGGGCCTTGAGGTTATGGCTAGATCCCATGTGCTACTCTGCTCTCTCTGCTTCCTCCCTACTGATATGACAATGTGATATCCGTTTCCTGCTCCTGCTGTGCCTTCCCTGCCATAATGGAATCTGCCCACTAGAACTAAAAGCTTAACTATACTCTTTCCTTTCCTAAGCTGCTTTTGGTCAGGTATTTTGTCCCAACAGTGAGAAAGTAACTAATATACAGCCCTCAGTGGGCCAGTAACGACTCTCTCCACTAATTCACACCTAGATTCCTGCTTTAGATGTCATTTAATCTTTTCAGAAACCAGATGTGGTGGCTCGATTCAAGGGTCCCCCATAAACGTATGTGTTCTGAATGCTTGATGCCCCCAGCTGATGGCAGCTTGGGAATTGGAACCTTGTTGGAGGTGGGCTTATGGGTGTTATAGCCAGCTTCCCCTTGCCAGTGTTTGGCACACCTTCCTGTCCTGTTTGGAGAGGTGATGTCCATCGTCCACTCATGCCACTGATTTCCCTGTCATCATGAAGCTTCTCCTCGAGTCTGTCAGCCCAAATAAATCAACTCCTTCCACAAGCTGCTTTTGGATGGGGATCTTTGGGCCAGCAATGAGAAGCTGACTACAACGCCAGGCAAAGAACATGTTAGTAACCACATTTTATATACGCAATGCTGAAGTCCAGACTTTATAGGGACTCTATAATGCCGAGACACCCACATCTTCTGATGACGAACTTGTTCTTTTAAATCATCTTTTAAGCAGTCTGCTGAAAGGAGCATTTTTAAGTGTGTTTAACCATTTTAATTGACAATGTCTTCTTTAGAAACGACCTTGCCTCTTCTGAGATGTTCTCTGTTAGGTTAGAGTCTGTTTCTCCTTTGTTAAGTGGATAGTTGTCTGGGCTACCCTTCCAAGATGACCTCTGCCTGGCACAGAAAGCCAACCAACAGGCCATTTGTCACACCTCATCTCTTCTTTTATATAAAAGGGACAAAAGGCTATCTGTGAGCCCCCTTTGGACGTGTTTTCATGCTACGCCAAGAATTACTGTTGTGTTTGTTTTCTGGCTGGTGCAGTGTGAAGTCATTCATGGGGCCGCATGGACCTTGTCTAGTCTCATTCCAGGACATTCTTGGAACATTTTGGGGAAACGCATCATCGCTCTGCTGGTGGGAGACAAGTCTGTGTCCCTGCCTGAGGCGGAAAGCCAGTGCATCTATGTCCTTGATCGAGCGTGTCATCATCTCCTGCCATTTCAGCCAGGCAGCCCACTTACAGGCTCCAAATGGGAGGAGGAAGAACAGAATTACATATTCATGCACAAAAGAGCAAGAGAAGATAACAAACGTATCTAAATAAGTACATTCCTGGAATAGAGGGGGGAAATGAGCTAAACATTATAGTTAACTTTGGGAGAAGATTCCAGCTTTTCACCATTCACCAAGTCATTGTGGTATCCTAGAAAGTGATCCAGGGTCCAGGAGATGGTACAGGGGTAAGAGCCCATTCTGTACAAGCATGAGAGCCTCACTTCCATCCCCAGAGCCCAAGTGAAAACTGGACATGACTGAGCAGGCTTGTAGCCCCAACACTGAGGGCTGAGTGTGCAGACTGGAACTCTCAAAATTTAAAGCAGTTGCCACTGAATTCGTGTGATTTTTGCATCACTCTATTCTGAAAAGTTGAAGACCAGGATGGTGTGTGGATCATTCTCCTGCACTTCTTCCTGAGCACATAGGACCCCATTCCATCTGTCACCATCTCCACTCGCCTTTGGGGACGCCTTTCCTTCAGATGAGCCAGGACAGCTGCTGAGAGAAAGAATCAAGAACAGCTCATGTAAACAGCAGCCTACACCAGGACACTGAGCACTGAGGCCAGCAGTCCTGCATTTAGCTGAAGAACAACTCTGAGCCGCACCTCCCTCTTTCCTTGTTATCAGTGATCTCGGAACCAAATCCAAGTTGACAGTCTGTCAATAGCCCCTGGACAGCAGGAAAAGTGTCTTTTCTCAATATCAGATTTTTCTAAGATCGCATGTGGGAGACAAGTTCTTTCATTCGAACATTATTTCTGAGAGAAGTCTCTTGATCAATAATGAACCATCCCTGGTACTCCCCAGCCAGCCACAATAACAGGGTCCAAACACCAAGCTTAGGATTTAAATAAATAAATGAACGAATAAATAAATTACCAAGGTTCTAGTCCCCTTGCATGCTTGAAAGGATATTTGTAAATGGTCAACTTAATTCCCTCCATTCCAATTCACATTTGCTACAATAAGACTTTCTCCTGGGTTTCACCACTATTTGGATTGTACCTTCGACTTTCTTGGAGCACATTTCTTTGAGCAAGTCCGCTATCAATTCTGTCTGCCAAAATAGCATTTTAATGTGTTCCCTGCCGGTCAAATATGTACTGATGGGTTGACTTCTGCCTCCTCTGTATTTTCTGGTGCTATTCAACATTAACGCTTCCTCCCATTTTAATCATCCTTATTATTTTTAATACAAATGTCCATAGGTGCTATTTTGATTGTTTTCCTAGTTCTAAAAAACATTAGTTTAAGACAAAAATAAAAAATAAAAATAAAAGATAAGGCTGGGGGAAGGGTAGGGAACAGGGCCTTCTCTTGCTGAAAAGACCATTTTAATGAGTTTTCTTCTGCAGCTGGGGAGATGCTCCTAACCTCTTTGGCCCCATAAGATGTAATTTCTTGACATGAAGAGTATTGCAAATGCATTTTTATCAGAGCTGTGTAAGGTGGGCACCGAGGGGATTTCTCTAGTGTGTTACAAAGCCATCTATTTGCAACACAAAGCAATGCTTTGTTTACCTCTCTTCTTTGTGCCAAGCATGGTATTATTCCAGAGGCACCACTTCTCCCTTGCAAACTGTCAGTGACCGAGGGTACTTTTCAGTGTGTTTTGGATCATAATTGGCAAAAAAAAAAAGTATGCTTGTTGTGCAGAGGAGGTAAAGGTCAGGTGTGACCCCATGGGGACCCTTCTGCAGTTTGCACAACATAGACACCAAAGTGCCTCGCCTGTTCTCCAAAGTTCACAAGCCCTCTCTGCCTTCTAGGGATCTGGCCTTTCCTCCTCCGAGGTGGCTTGTTAACGGCAGCGTGGAGCCTTGTGGACTTGTCATGGGCACTCAGTGATCCTCGTTTCCTCTAAGCTCATTTCCTTGGAAGGTGAGAGGCATTATCGTAAAGATGGATATTGTAAATTTCATTCCTTCTGTTACACCATGGCTCTGAGCAGAGAAATGTGTATTTTCTTCCAGGGAGAAAGAATAACATTTATTTAATGGATGTTGAGCAAAAGGCATTCACATTTTATGCTTCAGGGTGTATGCCAATCCTAGACGGGGTGGGGAGGAGCTTTTTTGCTACCCTCTGAAATGTGAAGCTGGTAAGGAAACTGACAGTATGGCTGGAGGTCACCTGAAACCTTGAGGGTGTCTCCACCTCCCCTCACTGCCGAATTGGTTTGCAGACCTGCTTCATTCTCCCTTTCTTTCCCCTATAAACCTCAAGCTAGTATCCAAGCACTTTAATCCCAGCACTCAGGAGGCAGAGGTAGGAGGATTGCTGTGAGTTCAAGGCCAGCCTGAGACTACACAGTGAATTCCAGGTCAGCCTGGGCTAGAGTGAGACCCTACCTCAAAACAACAACAAAAACCTTTCCAGCTAGAAAGATTGGCCCAAGGTCAACCCAGCTGTATGAGTTACTTTACTCATGGTGACAAAATACCAGATATACCAGATAGGAATTAGCTTAAGGGAGGAAAGCATTTTTTCTGGCCAATAGCTTCAGGGGATACATTCAACATGGCAGGGTAGGTAGAGCAGCTGGCTCTTCACACCAGAGTCTGAAAGCAGAGAGTGGACAGGAAGTGTGGCTGGCTATAAAATCTTAAGCCCCGCCCCACCAGTGACCCACTTCCTCTAGCAAGGCTCCACCTCTGAAAGGTTCCATAACTTTCCCAAACATTGCCACCTGCTTGGGATCAAGTGTTCGAATGCACGAGCCTATGGTAAACATTTTATATTCAAACCACCACAAAGGTCAATCCATGTTTGTACACTAAGTAGATGAGACGTCATAAATTGGTATGCCATTCACTGATCTGGAGGAAGGAATAATAACGCATACCATATAGCATGGTTGTGAGACCAAGTGAAGTCATGAGTCCCTGTGTGGTCCATAAAGGATGATATTTCCCTTCTGTCCTGAGGGAACCCAAGGTAGTGTCAGACACTAACTCACAAAGTAACTAACTCTGCCAAGTCATTCAAATTTTCTGCAAGTTAATCTACAAAAAAAAAAAAGAAAGAAAGAAAAAGAAAATGCTCCTCTCAGCCCCTTCCTGAAGGATTATTGTTAGGATTAAATGAGATGTTCATTAAAACAGGAATTTTGCAATGTAAAGAAAGCAAAAGTGTTACCAAGAAATAAAGCATTATAATGCTTATTTACTTTGATTTCTAAGAAGTGTGCTTTTAAAATATCACCTGATTTAACTAAGCCTATCTAAAATATAACTGTACCTTTAATCACTTGTAGACAGCAGTCACAATGCCCTGATGTGGGAGGAGCTGAGGCTCTTGTATCGTGAGTGGTTTTGCTTCCAGAGATGAGACTTGGGGTCTATGCGAAATGGACAAGTACTGGGAAGTAGGATCACATCTTCAGGAGTCAAAACTTTTCATGTAAACCTGTGAGTCATGCAGCAGATGTTACTAAATCTCAAAAATTACAGTGAAGTTTCTAAAATATATTTTTATATTTTATTTGAGAGAAAAGAGGCAGGGAGAGAAAGAAAGAGAGAGAGAGAAAGAGAGAGAGAGAGAAAGAGAGAGAGAGCAGACCAGGGCCTCTAGCCACTGCAAATGAGCTTCTTATGCATCTTTATGTGGCTTTACGTGGGTACTGGGGAATTGAACCAGGTTTCTTAGGCTTTGCAGGCAAGCACCTTGGCCGCTGAGCCATCTCTTCAGCCCTACCATGAATTTTCTAGCTGTAATTTCCAATGCTCGTGGTATATCATGCACGTAGCCTTGCCCCTGCCTCTTGACCTTCGTCAACTTTGGCATATCCTCTGCCTGACCCCAGCTCAAGAGGTCGTCTGAACTTGAGATCAGCTAATGCCAAGCATTTCCACTGGCACTTTAGCTTCCGGTCTTCCCTGGGCATAAATTCTCAGGGCTCTATTTAAGGTTCTGGTCCATTCTTAGCTCCTACTGTGGAGACTCTGCCCTGTCTTAGTTTGAGACCTTTCTCATTAGCATGTAATGAGTTTTCATCCTTTCTCATGACACATTCCACTACTCTCCAGCTGATTTCAAATTTGCCTGGATTTAGCTATTTTGGTTGCAAATAACAAAAGCTGATTCAATTTGCCTCATTCTATCTTACAAGATTTAGCAGAATATGTTAGAATACAGAGACCAAGGCTGGAATTGTATTGCATGGAGCTGCTTCCTCTCTCTGTACCTGCACCTGACCTGGATGTCTCTTACATCCATGCAGCTGCTGAGAGCTTCAGAAAGTTCAAGTCCAGATCAAGCTACCTGGAGAAAACAGATCCTCCTGGGGGTACAACTGCAGTTACCGGAATGATAACTGATGTGTTCCTCTCTGATTCAACAACAGTTATAAGGGGGAAGGGATGGGACATCGTGAACTAACCTCGAGAAATGGTGGGAAATTAAGAACTGAATTGTCAGCCAGGCGTGGTGGCTCACACCTTTAGTCCCAGCACTCAGGAGGTTGAGGTAGGAGGATCGACAGGAGCTCGAGGCCACCCTGAGACTACATAGTGAATTACAGGTGAGCCTAGGCTAGAGCAAGACCCTATCTCAAAAAACTGAAAAATAAAAAAAAATTTTGAAATGCCCAAAGGTGTCCACTGTGCATGAAAGTATGGATTCCAGGATTAGCCTTACTCAAATCAGAGGTCCTTTCTGATGTCTACCACTGAGTCTTCAGCAACCTATAGATACCCACCCTCAGGCTGTTGGAACAACCACTTCTCATGCATAGATGCCGTTGCTCCCGGTGTGGGTCACATACTTGCTCTGCCATCTTTAGGCACAGGGCAGGATCAACACTTCTACAACACTTTTCTCAGAAGGAATTGCTTGTCTACTTGGTCCCACAACATCCATAAGACACTGAAGGATCTTCAACTGCACACCCTCATGTATATTAGCGAGTGCTATCGCCATGTCTGAGAGGTACCTATGAACCCAATTACCTGGACACTTGAGTATTATAGGACTATAGCATCTTTAGCTTCTCTTCTATTTCCTGCATCTCTCACAGGGCATTTCTTACTGGCTCAGTAGATAACTTAAAGAGCCGAAATGATCCTGTGATAGGGAGAAGGGGACTGGAGATAGAAGGAAGGTGATTTTTTCCTTCTGTGTCCCAATGTGACAATGAGGGTTCCTGTCAAGGTTTCCACCTTTAGTGTTTACACACTTAGGGAAAGACAGATTTTCTGTCTTGTCAACATCATTCCAACCATATAATTTTGATAGTAGTCCAAGGTCATTGTGTTGAGTACTTCTACCTCGTGTGTGTGTGTGTGTGTGTGTGTGTGTGTGTGTGTGTGATGTATGATGGTTTGTGTGTGGTGTGTTTACTCTATGTACCATTATCATCCCAGGCATTCACTTGCAGTGGGGTGAGCTCATCTGTCGTGACCAGAAGAGAATATTGTATGTCTTCCTCCATCACTCCATTCCTACTTGATTAGGAGTCTCTTAACTGATATAGAATATTGACATTAAAAATGTTTTTATTTATTTATTTGCAAGCAGACAGACAGACAGAGAAAGAGAGAGAGAGAGAGAGAGAGAGAGAGAGAGAGAGAGAGAGAGAGAGGATGGGGGCACCAGGGCTTCTTGTCACTGCAAATGAACTCCAGATGCATGTACCATTTAGTGCATCTGGCTTTATGTGGGTACAGGGGACTCAAACGCTGACCCATAGGCATTGTGGCAAGTGCCTTAATCACTGAGCCATCTCTCAAGGCACCAGATATTGCAATTTTTTGTGAGTCCCAGTGATTTTCCAGCCTCTGCTTTTCTATGAGAATGGAGTTACAGATGAGCATGGCCATGCCCTTGTATACACGTGCATCTTGGCTATCAAACCCAAGTGGTATCTCGGGCCTTCAGCAGTTCCTCATGCTTGCACAGGAAGTAAACCTAACTACCAGACAGTGTCTCCTGTCCTGGTTCTTATAACCTTTCTCCCATGAGACTACTGTCCTGTTGATATAAATTTATTTTGGAACACCTTCAGACATGTAGCAATCAAACCTCAAGGGGACTGCACCAGAATCAGAATTAACTGGAAATAAGTAGATGTGGTAGCTTGAATGTGATAGCTTGAATGATTGGCCCCATAGTCATTTTATAAATTATTTATTTATTTGCAAGCAGAGAAAGACAGACAGAAAGAGAAAGAGAGAAAGAATGGGTATTCCAGGGTCTTCAGTCACTGAAATAAACTCCAGATGCTTGTGCTACTTTGTGCATCTGACTTTACATGGGTACTAGGGAATCAAGCCCAGTTGTTAGGCTTTGCAAACAATTGCCTTAATCACTAAGCCATCTCTCCACCCCGACTCAATCATTTTTGATTAAACTTCCTACTTGAGACCCTATTTAGGCAGGTTCCTACTAAAGAGAGCATGTCACTGGGGGAGCATCTTTGAGTCCAGCCCTAAGATGTTTCTGGGGGAGGATCTGAAGTCCAGCCTTATCAGGTGGGTTCAGAGCATTTTCAGCTCTGGCAGTTTGTGCTTTCTGGTGGTGCTGGCTGTTGGTGATGTATGTCTTTGTGGATCTGTGAAAGGGAGCCGGAGCCAGTTTCTTCCACCATTGATTATGTTTCCCTGGACTCTGTAAGCCTGAAATCAACCCCCTTTCTCCCATATGCTGTATCTGGTTGAATATTTGTCTCTGTAAGGAAGAACTGACTGTGGCATTGTATTAGTCGTGAAGCAAAACTTATGTAAGACTTTCCCTCATCATAATCAGAATTATGACTCTTGTTCAGTCTCATTATCTGACCAACTAGGATTGTGTTTTTAAGAGCAGTCTCTCCCATACAAGAAATGAGTATTCTTCAATCCATCACAATAGATCTGCCCAAATGACCAAACAGTAGTTTGAACCTGGGTGTGTTTCAGTGTCAAACCAGTAAAGAGTTGGCTCACCAGTCATTCCCAGCCAGGAAAGATATTGGTGGTTTTTATGAGAGAGACTAAGGCAGGGATAGGGCAGAGTCCGAGAGCTGGAGTGAATTTCTGTGAAATGTTTGTATTGCTGAGGACATCATCCTGCCCTGCTTCTTCCTCCCTGAGCCCCCTGAAAGAACTGACAACTGTCTGGCCTTTAAAAAATGAAATTGACATTTACAGGCTGAGGTTCGACGGGAACTGCAGGGAGGGGTACAGATGCTGTAGGCAAAGCCAGAGCCCAGGTTCCTGGATCCATGAAAGCAGGCCCATAACTCTGTGTGAATGATGGGTCAATATCCAATAACTTCAAATCAAAAAGCTGAAGCCTTCTTGAGTCAGCAGAGCCTAAGTCTCCTTCAGGGGATAAGAATCCAGCATCAGCCCTTCTGAAGAGCCGAAGTCGCCCATAGACTTTCATCTATGGAAACTACAGACAAAGCAAATTTGGCACATAACTTTTCCTACATTAATTAGTACCCTAAGTTTAAAGGGCAAGGGATAACAATACTCTCTGGAGAGGAGCTGGATTTATTCAGCAAGCAAAAGACTCTGGGGAAGGACAGAGCCCAGCATGGAGAGGAAACTGAGGTTATTTCAGGTCAGCTAGACAGGGTCTCTCAGAAGCAGGCTTGATGCTATGATGTTCTTTCCAATTAAGTTTATTTTCTTTAATCTAGGCCAACTCTATGCAGTTTAGTACATACAAAAAATGATTATGGACCATTATTTTCAGACTAAATTATGCAATACATAAAATACCCTAATGACTCCACCAGAAATCTTAGAAATGATAAACATTTTAGCAAAGTGAAAAGATATAAAATTAGCATAAAAATTAGTAGCATTCTTATATGCAAATAATAAGCATGTAAAATAATTGAATAAACCTAACTAAAGAAGTAAAAGGCCTCTCATGTTCAAGGAATAGTAGAATTAACAGTATGAAAATGGACATACTACCAAAAACAATCTCCAAATTTAATGCAATCTCCATTTTATTCCAATGACATTTCTCTCAGACATAGAAAAAGACAATCCATAAATTCATATGGGATCACAAAAGGCCTTGGATAACCCAGGAAACAGCAAAATAATAATGCTGAAAGTATTACCAAACCTGACTTTAGGTTCTACTGTGAGCTTTGGTAATAAATACAGTGTGGTACAGCCACAAAAACAAACACATAGATCAATGCAATAGGATAGAGAACCAAGATATAAATCCACAGTCAGTTACAACCACCTGCTTTTGTAACAAAGATATGAAAAATATACATTGGAGGAAAAAAAACAATCCGATCAACAAATGGAAAACAAACCAATGGAAGAATTAAATTAGATCCCTATCTCTCACCTTGCACAACGATCAACTCCAAATGACAGATCAAAGGATTTAATGTAAAGCTTGAAGCTCTGAAGCTGTTAGAGAAAAAAATAGAAAAAAAGCACGGTAAGATATAGGTATAAATATGAACTTTTTGAAAATGATTGCAACAGCATAGGAAATAGCCCCCAAGAGTTGACAAATAAAATTATATGAAATTTAAAACTTATACATAGAAAAGAAAAAAAATGAGTGAAGAGACAGCCTAAAGAATTGGAGAAAAATCTTTGCTAACTACACATCTGACAGACTATCAATATCTAAAATATATGAAAAAGACTCAGAAAACTAAATACCAAGATATCAAACAACCCAATGAATAAATAGGGTAATGAAATAAACAGACATTTCTCAAAAGTACACATGCTGTCTTCCTGTGATGACATAGCCATTACACAGCAGCTACCATTACCTGCATAAAAACTGTAAGTGACTGGGCTGGTCAACACCCCCTCATGAGTAGTGGGGGAGCTCAGGAGGTTCCCAGCCTTCCCTCAGGAGTTACTTAGTTACTGGTTTCTAGGGAAAAGAGAGAGATTTTCTTCAATAGTATAACCAATGGGAAATTTCTCATGCTCCAGTAAATAATTTTCTCATCCATTCTCATGCAATCAATCCTAGTTAGGCTAAGTGGGTCACAAAAAAAAGGAGACATCAAAGTAGAAGTGGCAATAATTGGTAAGAAGAAGGTACTCAGCAGGAGGGATGGAAAGTAATGAGAGGTGAGGATGATCAAAGCATATCAATGATATGTATAACATTATCAATAAATAAATAAGAATTCAATAAAAAAATACAAAGGACCAATAAACATGAAAAAATGGTTAGCATCACTGGACATCAGAGAAACAAATTAAAACTATATTGAGATTCCATCTGATTCTAGTCAGAATGATAATCATTAGAAAAATAAAAAAAGCTAAGGAGGATGTTGAGAAAGATCACCTTATATACCACTGGTGAGAATATAAATTAATCTAGCTATTATAAAAATCAATATGGTAGTTTTGAAAAAAAAACTAAAATGAGAATTTCCATACAACCTAGCTATAGCAGCTATACCCTGAAGGAGTTCAAGAAAAGGTATCACAGAAATACTTGTGTGTCCATGCAATTGTGGGACCATTCATAATATAATTAAGTTATGGAATCTACATGTCTGTCAACAGAGGAAGAGACCAGGTAAATATGGAATATATGCACAATGTGATTTTATTCTGCCAAGAAAATAATGATATCACATTATTTTCAGGAAAATGAGTGGTAACTCCAGATTATCGTATTGATTTAAGGTAGACTCAGAAAGACAAACATCATTTATTCTCTTACTTTTGGATCTTAGATTACATACAGTTCACAAAATCATGTATTTATATGTGACATGAATGTAGAATTGAAACTCTAGGGAAATAAAGGTTGTCTAACAGGAGGAAGGAGGGAAGAGAAAAGAGAAAGTAAGAAATATGAGTCAAGGCATGCTATGAATTTACATCACAATATCATTACTATATGCAATAGATATATACTATAAAAATAATTACAGGTTTTTTTAACCCCAGCCTGTCTTTCATGGGAAGGAGAAGTCCCTATATAACCTACTCAGCTATGTTCCACTTCCCGTCAGCCATGGTGTGAACTTCTCTACTTCCTGTCTGTTATGGTGTGATCGCCCTCTCTACTTCCTGTCTGCTGTGATGTGATCTCTACTTCCTTTCTACCATGACTTCCTGTCAGCCATGGTGTGAGCTGCTCTACTTCCTGTCTTCTATGGTGTGATTTCCACTGCTTCCTTTCTACCATGATGTGAGTTGCTCTACTTTCTGTCAGCCATGGTGTGAGCTGCTCCACGTCCTGATGGGAGTCTCTTTTCACCACTTCCTGTCTGCTATGATTTGAACTGTTCTCTTGTCATGCAGGACTGAAACCTGTAGATCCATGACCAAAATAAATAATTCCTCCCTCACAGTGGTCATGTCAGGTATTCTAACTGCAGTTGTACAAGAATAACCCTGAAAATGTTTGGTAGTAAGGAGTAGAGTCATTGTTGTAACTAAACCTGACCATGTGGTTCAATAGTCTTGAGAACTTGTTTGTGAATGGAATTTGGGGGATTTTTGCAGAAGCAAGCTAGAAGCTTTCAGTGCAATGAACAGAGATAATGGGTGATTCTGGTGGAATATTAGGTGACCAGAATGCTAACAGGAATGTGAATAGTAAAATCCAAGCTCATGAAGTTTCAGTCAGAAATACTGTTTCGAATTGGTGTACAGAACATTCATATTACATCCTGGCAAAGATATTACTATACCGTAGCAAAAAATGCACATACAGAATGTGATATAGGGCTGTGGAGGCTTTCACTCAGACTTCAAAGGAAGGCCTAAGACAGAAAGCAATGTGTGACAGGGTAGGGATCCCTTTAGTCTTCCTCTAAGAGAGCAGTGCACGAATCTGGGAAGACAAAACCTAAAGATGCAATTAAAAATACAGGAAGTTAAGAGATCCCAAGCATATGGGGCAATCAGTCAATTACCAGAGCCAGGAGAGACACCACATGGACCTGCAAGTCACAAGACAAAAGAAACAGAACTGATCAAGCCCATGAAAGCATACAGGCTCTGGGTGTCAAACATGGAGCAACAGGATTTAACATTTGCCCTGCTGGGTAATGGCCCTGCCTTAGTGCAATCCTTCCTTACTATTGCCCTGTTCCTTCTTTTTTTTTTTAAAGGTCTTTATCATCAATAATTAGATACATTATATGAGCAAATTTGTGATGGTACCACTATTTCCCTCCTGTCTGTCCCTAACCCACTAGGGACCCTCCTTGGTGGGTATAACTGGATTTGTCCATGGGGTAGGGTTATGAATTGCACAAGAGACAGCCAGCTTTTCCCCCTTTTGTGTGTTGTTGCTGAGGAGGCAATGTATCTGGATATTCTCCCCACTATGGCTCTTACAATCTCCACCCCTCCCTTCCCCTCAGTTCCCTGAGTCATGGTGGCTGAGTTTTAAGTCTGCATTATTATTGAGATCTTAAGTGTCTCTGGACTTCTGCTTTGGGTTGTGTTGGGTATTGTTGGTGTCTGTCTCCATTGGCCTTTCATGGGTTATCTGACTTGCTGTGGCCTTTTCCTTCTTTATGTAAGAAAGAGAAAAGTTTACTTTGGCTATTTTTAGGTGGAGAGTCTTCTTGTATTTGTTGTTGTTGTTGTTTCACAAAGGTTAACAGCTAGGAGTTTCAGGAAAGCTTTAGGAAGCATTGAACTTCTGACCAATGTTGCATCTGTTAAGACTTTGAGAACTCTTGGAAATGGATCAAATGCATTTTGCATTATAAGATAGCTATATGTGCCTTCAGGGAACAAAGGGAGAAATATTATGGTTTGTATATGAAATGGCTCATATATAGAGAGATTTTGGTTTCCAACTGATAAGCTTTTAGGAAGAGATTGGTTCCTAACTCCTCTGACCTAATGAGTGAATTGATCATTTAAGGATATGATGGCACTTTTAGAAGGTGGTTAAATGTAGGAGGTGAGAGAAAGTAGATCATTGAGGGCCTGTGCTTGGGTGTACACTCTACCCTGAGACCTTCATATATTCTCTCTCTCTCTGTCTCTCTTCCTATCTAACATGTGGTAAACAGATTTCCCCTCCTAATGTACTCACCACCATTGTCCCACATGCATTGTCCCACCTCAGCCCGAAAACACAAAGCTAGGTGATTATTGACTGAACCCCCTGAAACTATGAGCCAAAATAAAATTGTTTTCTTTAAGTTGTTCTCGCAGGAATTTTTGTACAGAAGTCTCTAATAGTTAACCCAAACACTTTAATTTAATTATATCTATATTTGTACCTTTTTTGTATGTCCTAAACCCTGCCATTTAGAGTCCTCCTCGCCTCTACCTTTCTCATCATCAGAGAGCTATGTGAGCAGCTCACACCTTAGGAATAATTTAGGAAGCCAGAGTCAGTGTGTGCAGTACATCCTGAGAAAGCTTTTCAAGTTTTTATTCTAATTACTTTCTCCCATTGATCCTCCACCATATATAAGATAATTTAATTAATGGGATTATAATCTCTCATTGCTTCTCACAACCACAGAACTCCAATCCCAATCGATGCCTTATGTTTTCAAGACAAAATAAATTTTTTCTTCTGTTCTATGTGTTATTTCATCAATGAGAAACCTGCCATTAGCTAATTTACCACCTACTAAGTACAAGACACTTATCTAGAAATAAGATTTTCAACAGATACAGAAATAATTGAGTGGATAAGAGAATATTTCATGAATATGAATCCTCTTCCATTTTTTCATTCTCCACAATCGCTGGGGGTGGGGTGAATATATTCACTGGGAGCAGAAAAGAGGCAAGGCTTTCTCAACAAGGTAATTTCCCAGGAAAAATTATATCCAAAAACCTCTATGCAGTTCTCACCCTTATCGCAGAGGAAGAAGAAAATGCCCTCCAATCTGTCAACAGACACTTCATACTTCCCCGCATTCAACCAATCCTTTATCATATCATCATCTTTTCACTGAATGGCAGAGGCGTGCTCTCATCATTTCAGAGAAGGTTCTCCTTGAGTCCAGTACCTGGACACCAGATAGGCCAGCAGTAGCATGACTTAAACATTCCTGGATGTAGATCTAGTTGTGAGGAAGAGAAAAGCAACCTTAAAGACAGCCATTGCCAAGTTTGGGAGGTCTGCCTTTCATCCTTAATTTAGTCATTAGAACTTGGAGAAATAGCCTATTAAAACATATTTATAAATATATGAAAGAAAGAGAGAATCAGAATTGTTTTAATCCATCAAGTTATTCTTCAAATGGTAAAGCCAAGGACAGCTGAAAGGCAATTAATTAATAAAGCCTTCTAATGACTAAAAGGATATTGCTTGATAGTTCTCAAAACCCATCTTTCTAACCACCCCCTCCTTAGGTGACAACATTTACCAAAACTCATGAGCTTCCCCACAGCCCCTTTGTATGTTCTACTGATTCGTTAAGATATCCATGCCAGGCATGCTTAGGGTCCTAAGAACAAGTCCAAGTCTGAGACAGCCAGTGTCTGTATTTGCATCTGGGTCCTTAGACTGATGCAGACAAAGAGGATGACCTGGTGGGAGAAGCTTCCTGTCTCCCAAGGGATCTTGTTCTATTATCCCACTAGAGTCATGAGAATGAGCCATGCTATGGCCCCAAATGCACTTTATTTTGGCTACTCTGCAATTTCAAAACTATGTTAGTGACACATACTCACTATCTACTCATCGTTTATGGTATATTGTTGTGTGGCAAATCTCCATATTAAAAGGTGTAAACACCTATTGCCAGCTGTATCAAAAGCAGCTGGGTCAACTCATGAGATAAGGTGTGGGGAGGGTCATCAGACCCCCTACCTGAAATTTATGTGCTCCCTGCACCAGCCGTACACAATAACACACAAACACTCATAACCTGGGGAGGGGGGAGATAGAGTATAAAGATGATAAAAGATCAAGGAACAATAAGCTCCACACAGGTTTTTGGTTTCCTTTGACATCTCCATGCTCTCTAAATAGACCCTCACCTGAGGCTAATGGAGGAGTGTCCCAGGAGTAATCTCGACACAGGAAGGCCCATCAAAGTGACTGCTTTGGAGGCTCCACATTCCTATAAATCACCCCTCTCTATGCTCTGTAAGTGACCCCCAGTAAACTCATCGGTTCACCTAACTGGTATTGGTGCAATCATTCTTTGGTCTGCCATCTGAACCCTATTTGGGGTGAAGGCATGTGTGTGTGAGATCACATATCCCCAGGGGAAAAGTTTTCTGTGACATATAAAAATGGTGTTTTCAATAAGTATCCCCACTAAAAATCAATCCTGTCCTGTTTTCAAAAGTAGCACTACTCAGAATTTCAAATGGAATAAAACAGTAAGGGTACAATTATAATTCCAAAGTGTCAAAGTGGCTTCTTTTTTTTAGCTAGCCTCTTACTTAATTTCTTTCATGGAGCTCTATTTTAATTTCTCTTTCATTTTTAGTAGTTCCATCACATTCTGACTTGTTTAAAATATTCACAGAGACACAAGCGCATACACACACCTAATGACAACGAACACATTCATTAAATTCGTTCTCTGTAGATATTGATGTGTTGTTTGGTGGAAAGTCAGACAATATACAAAAGCTTTAGGGTAAAGTTTCTTTGCATAACAAAAGAGCTAATGCATCAAGTTATGGTTTGTTAATGGCATTCAATTAACACATAACTGTTGTTAGTTGATTAAAAATTAACTGTGAATAACCATTTAACATTTAGCACTTACAAATGTTCCTTGATTTATTAAAATTGCAGGAGCAAAGGAGTCTGGGGAGAAGTTAGAAATATTTGGTTAGATTTTTAATGGAAGTTTTAGACACATTGTGAAATATTTCTTCCTAGTAAATATTCGTTTGTAAATCAATCTTCATGTTTTAACCACGCGTGGAGAATTTTGCAAACCTTCTGTTTTAAAGGCTCTTCAGAAATGAATATTTGCCAGGGAGAGAAATCCCATCAGTTTTCTCACTGCGGCACTGCAGATGGTGGACCACACTGTGAAATCTGCGCTTCTCCAATCACTCCCGTTCTGTACATGCCCCAAGGAGGCTCAGAATTGTAGAAGCTGGAGAAGTAATAGACTAAATAGGTCATCTATTCCAATAGAAAATTTTACCAGACTTATGTAAGACTTCTTGAATTTACAATACAACTCACTTCCAAGGGGGGCTGAATGCGGAATAGAAAATCGGCTTTTTTTTCTCTAGTCATCATTAATAGAGACAGCTATTATGTTCTATTAATCATGCTTGTCTCTTGTGAAGATTATATGCCATCAGAGTGTACACACAAAATCGCTTTTCCAACAAAGGGAAGACTTTCCCTGATCTATTTCCGTGTCTTTGCTCAGCATCAGCACCCCCACCCCAATGGTTGTATTTGTGAAATGGTCGACAGATATCTCCAGAGTAATGCATGTCTTTCTGATAGTAATATTCCATGGCCAGATCATCTTAAATCACACCTCAACAAACTAAAATAACCTGTAGGTGTAGGGCATGATTATTCTAAATCTGCTTCAACACGTTTTCGAACACTAATCATATGTAAGAAATGGTCAAGGGAGCAAAGGAATTTGAGATGAAACTGGAGCCTTAAAGGTGGGCATTAATAAGTAGAAGGGAAGTGTTAGGTCTGTGACAACCTGGTCTGTCAGGTATCATGGTGGTGCTTTGTTGTCACCTGTCCTCCATCATTCTTTTGTCCCCATACGGATCCCGTAATAACCCATGGCCCTATCCAAAACGATTAGGACAGAAATGATCCAAACTAGGTTTCCAAATGACAATCCTCCCTGGACTTTTTTTTACTTTTTCTTGCTTTTCCTTA
>PVHP010037136.1:0-17540 GCA_004024765.1 Zapus hudsonius
TTCATCCCAGCCTCCCCTGGACTTCGCCCCATTCTCAGCCCCCCTGGACTTCGCCCCATTCTCAGCAGGAAGAAGCCTCACTGAGAGACTTCGCCCATAATCCATAACAAAAGGCTGGGATGTAAGGTGGGAATTCAGGCTGCGCCCTGATCCTCTTCCCAACCCAGACTCAGCATCAACAAAGATCAAAGATAAAGACTTCCTCTCGTAAACAAGAAACAACACCTGGCCTGAGAGACTGTCCTTCCGAGAGACTGTCCTTCCGACCCCCTCCTGATCCTGAGAGCACGTGACCCCCTGAGCCCCGCACCCAACCTCATGTGACCAACCAGACCCCAACCTGAACGTTTTTCCCTTTAAAACCCTGATCAAAACCTGTCTCACGCGCCTTTTTCGCCACCCTTGGGAAAAGTGCCCGGCAGCTCGTCTTTTCCTCCTATTAAAAACCTTTCCTTTCAGAGTGGTCTCTCGTGGTCATTTCTATTCTAACAGGCAGGAAATAGGGTATTTGCCCAAAAGTGGGGAGTGTTCCATATAGGGTCCAAGAGGTCCAGTGTAGATGGTGTTGGATTGCTGTCCATCATGGAAAACTCAAGATCCATCTCCAGAATTGTTTATTGAATGGAATCATAGCATCTGTTATAGTCAGAGACTGTTCCTGTATGGCTTGTAAAGCATATGACATATATTAACAGAGTTATTAAGAAAAGATATATACAGCATTAATCTTAATAACAGCACAAGTGTTACTTTGGGCAGCTGTGAGGGCATTAGAGCCTTGTGATTTTTGTATAATCATCTTCCTCATCATCTGAATTTTAGAATTAAGGGGAATTTTATTAACAGTATCTTTTCCAATGGATGGGATAAAACAGACTAGATGACAATATCGTTGGAAAACATTCCTAGTCTGCCTGTATTTAAAAACATGTAAATTAGTTGAGCATGTTAAGGTGTTTACATTGTCTTCCCTGTATCTAGGGAAAATTTAAAATACATCCTTTAATCTTCTCTGGGGTGAGCCAGGGACAGAAGTTGGTGTCATAAAGCCACTTTAGAGTCAGTAGGAGGTGTCCAGTATATATTTTATTTTAGATCACATTCTGTAACAAACCATTTTGATGTTTGGAGGCTCATGGCATTTAGTCACAGGATTAGAACTATTAAGAGTAGGAGCAAACCTGTTTTGGTGCCTTGTTTTGTTTTTCCATTTTTGATAGTTGTTATTACCATATATCTCTGACTATAAATTTCTCTCTGAGTGTTTAAGATCAGGTATATAGCCAAGATTTAAACAAGTATGTCTTTTGGGGTGTCACTGATGACTCTCCAAGGAGGATTTGGGGTCTGGGAGAAGCACTGTGGCTTCTTCAGCATTATTGCTATCAGTTAGGATGAGTCCAGGTTGTGCTGACCTTGGCTTTCCCTCCATTGGGAAGCTGGGTTGACTGTCAGTTCTAAGTTGACTCTCCTGTTTTTGATTGTACACTGATTTGTTTTTGGGTCTCTTTATATTTCTTGTTCAGAAAGACAAGTGACACTCAAGACAGTCAGTGTATAACATATTAGGGTTGCCCCTTCACCTCCTGTGGCCTTGTGACATGGGAACAGAGGCCAAAATATTAGCCTATTTTGCTCCATGGCTCCAATTGGATTTGGGCTTTACACAGGTAGTTAGAACACACAGAAAGGAATTTTTATTAACCCTGAAGGATAGATATATCCACATTGACATCTATAATTGACTAGTAAAGCATATCTAACTAAAGAATGGCATAACCTTCAGTCTATTTTGTCTAACTTTGAGTTTATTTATTTTGGAACAGTTTAGGTCATAACTGAAGTATGAAAGTAGACTCATTATTATTTTTTAAATATCTCATTACTATTTATACAGACAAAATGTATTGTTAGTTTTTGAAAGCATTATTTTTAGCAATAAATCCAAATAAATCGATCTAACCTGGAAGTTATCAGGAGCAGATAAGCAAGAAAGCATCTATGTTTGAAACACACCAATTACCCAGGAGAGTTTGGAAACTCAGTTGTAGGTTGAAATTTTTTTTCTCAGATGTAGATCATTGTCTGAACTTGAGGTTGTACCCTGAAGTAGGGAATATATCTTAAAGAGTTGATTTTTTTAGAGGCAATAGACTTGAAGTATCCAATATAAGGCAATTGTTAAAATAAAATACTAGATAGATACTCTGTTATTATCCACAATAGAGCAGAGTTTGGTCCTTGTCAAATCAGAACAGTTGAATTCTAATATAACCCTTGGAGAATCTGTTTTTGAAAGAGAAAACATGTGCCAACAAATGTTGTTAGTTTAACTTCAGACATTAATTAACCTCATGTATAGTAGAGATCTTTATAAATGTAAGACAATTTTGTGTTATCTATAACAGAAATTTTACAAAAACTTAACTAAGATATCTCAACATATTTTACCTAACAGGAGGATAGAAGCCACAATGGCTGAAATTAAATCTTTTTTTTAAAAGAGGTACTAGAAGAATTAAATTCTATTTTTAAAAAATATTTGATTTATTCATTTTCAAGCAGAAAGAGAGAGAGAGAGACGAGAGAGAGAGAGAGAGAGAGAGAGAGAGAGAACACACCAGGGCCACCACCTTGTGGGGCTAGCTTATGTGGGTCCTGGGGAATTGAACCCAGGGCCTTAGGCACTGGAGGCAAGTGCCTTAACCACTGAGCCATCTCTCCAGCCCAAAATTAAATGTTTACGTTTGATAGCTGTTGTGGTCAGCATTCTAGTTGCTGCACAGAAAGAACCCAAACAAAAACAGTTTGTGGAGGAATGGGTTTATTTGGCTTACGGACTCAAGGGGAGACTCCATCCTGGCAGGGAAAATGATGGCATGAGCAGAGGGCTGGACATCACCTCTGCCACAGCACTACAAACAGCAGCAGTAAGGTGTGCCAAATACTAGCAAGGGGGAGCTGGCTTATAACCCCATAAGCCTGCCCCCAACAACACAGCTCTAGCGAGGTTATAATTCCCGAACTGCCATCAGCTGAGGATCAATCACTGAGAACAAATTCATTTGTTTGTGGGGGACACCTGGATCAAACCATGACAAAGGCACTAGCTTGAACACATAAAAATCATTTTTAAAACCACAATATTTTTAGATGGCGTCATGATTTCATCCAGGTGTCCCCCACAAACAAATGAATGTGTTCTGATAGATTGATCCTCAGCTGATTGCAGTTTGGATTTTACAACCTCTATGGAGCTGTGTTGTTGGGGGTGGGCTTATGGGTTTATAAGCCAGCTTCCCCTTGCCAGTGTTTGGCACACCTTCCTGCCCTTATTTCCAGTGCTGTGGCAGAGGTGATGTCCACCCCTCTGCTCATGCAATCATTTTCCCTGCCAGAATGGAGTCTCCCATCGAGTCTGAAAGCCTAATAACCCCGTTCCTCCACAAGTGGCTTTTGTTTGGATTTTTTCTGCACAGCAACTAGAAAGCTGACTGCAACGGTTTTGGTAACAGGAGTCTGTTGCTGCTAGAACCCTGATCTTTTGGCTTGACCTTTTGGAAGTGATCAGCAGGAGGAATGAGGAAGGATTTGAAACCTCATCCTGAGAGATACCTTGCAGTGCTGTAAGTACAGCTTCATGGAGCACTCTGATCAGAATTAAAAGACCTGAATGCAGTAAGATCTATGGACTATGAGGTTTGGCTTACAAGGGTGAGAAAGAACTTTGTCAGGACAGTGCCAGAAGCAGTTTGTGTGAGAGGCTTGCTGTGTTCTGCCTGTCTGTGTCCTGGGAACCTGTGCAGGGATGTTTAACGTAAAGATGGATTGGTGTGAGCAGATGGAAATGACACAGAAAGAAAGATCTTTGGGCTGAAACTGCTGTCCGTTCACCTGCAATTGTTTGAGAGATTACAACCATTGAGACTGGGCCAGCTTGTCTGCATTGGAACAACAGGAAGAATGCAGATTCTTTGAAGTAAGGGGCCTGAATGCTCTGTTCCCCCCTGGATTAACAAGTTGGTAGCCCACCTGGTTCTGTGGAGTATAACAAATGCAAGAAGAGAGGGTCATGGTATTTGCAAAACAGTTTGTCTTTAAAAAATGGCCATCTGCAATGTGAAGCTGGTGTTCTAGATTGCCTGCATGGAGCCCGATGGAGCCATGAGGATGAACTATGGGTTGCCATGGAGATCCCATAAGATGCCAGGACTATGAATGGCTGCCAAGGTAAGGTGCCACCACCTGACGAAGTTTACCTGGACTGTGAGTAGCTGAGCTGGAGGGGCGGAATTGAATCTCCAAGAGACATGTTATTGGTTAGAATCATTGAACTTGGAGTTAGAGACTGATGCTGCCCTACTTGTTTTAAATCTTGTATTGGTTCAGTTGCTTTTTGCTGTGCCTCATATTTTGCAGTGTGAATGTTCTGTGCCATTACGGGTTTATTTTTTGGTATTATGGCTCAATTGAAAGCTGTGGGGACTTAAGAGTTGAGCTGAATGCATTTTATTTACATTTATGATTATTAGTTTGTGGGGGTCAGGGGAAGACTGTCATGGTTTGATCCAGGTGTCCTCCACAAACAAATGAATGTGTTCTGATAGGTCAATCCTCAACTGATGGCAGTTTAGATTTTACAACCTCGAAGGAGCTGTGTTGTTGGGGGCGGGCTTATGGGCTTATGAGCCAGCTTCCCCTTGCCAGTATTTGGCACACCTTCCTGCCACTATTTCCAGTGCTGTGCTGGAGGTGATGTCCACCCCTCTGCTCATGCCATCATTTTCCCTGCCAGGATGGAGTCTCCCCTCGAGTCTGTAAACCAAATAAACCCATTCCTCCACAAGCTGTTTTTTTTTTTTTTGGGGGGGGGTTCTTTCTGCACAGCAACTAGAAAGTTGACTTCAACAGATGGGAAAAGGTTATCTTTGAAAATTACCAGTAGTAAGCAAACCTTATCTTATAAACTCTGTTTTCCCAGTAATTAACACATTAACAAAATAAAGAACTATTTTCAGCTTGGATGAGTATATTAAAGAATCCTTTTTAAATTTCTTAACCCATGATGAGTAGCCTTATTCATTTGATTTTCTTTATGAATAGCTCTACATTCTAGGCAAGCCTAATAGTTGAACCTGTTTAAATATGCTTTTTCTTAAACCATGGATTGATTAATATAGCTAGGGCTAGAGAGTTAGGAGTCACTGAGTCAAAAACTGTAACTGGAGTTATCAGGTCCAGTGACAGCAGTGGTCAGTTTATATAGTTTTATAAGCAAAAGAATCATTGTATTCTCTTTTATGAAAAAGTTAGGTTAGAGAATTATTAGGTATTTAAAATTCACTTGTGGTAGTCACTCTTTTTCTAAAGCTTGCTGTGACCAGTCTGTTTGACAAAACCCAAAATTAATTTTCTTATTAAAAGAGACCAAGCAAATTCCTTTGGAAATTATTATATCTAGTATAGAAATCTATAATGGGAGCCTTTACCAAAATTTAGGAGTATATCCTTTTCTTCCTAAGAATGCTAAATGAGTATAACCATTGATAATTATCTTTGACCATTGAACAGCCTTAACATAGACTTATATGTAAAACATTTTTGAGGGTGTTCTCTCCCCTCTTTTTTTTTTTTTTTTTTTTTTTTTGGTTTTTCGAGGTAGGGTATCGCTCTAGTCCAGGCTGACCTGGAATTCACTATGTAGTCTCAGGATGGCCTTGAACTCACAGCAATCCTCTTACCTCTGCCTCCCGAGTGCTGGGATTAAAGGCATGCGCCACCACGCCCAGCTCCCCTCTTTTTTTATAAGTAAGCAGAAAACATATAGCATTACAGTAGTTAATGTCTCTAACCATTGATCATTAGATGAAAAAAAACTTTTGTCTTTTTCTTTATTAACTCAGCTTACCTATATAATCATAGACTTTTATACCATAAAGAAGATATAAATCTCTTTGTGTTATGATTTTTTCCTTATATTAATCATTAGCCAGAAGGCCAGCCTGGTTAATGAGGAAGCATTGGGAAATTTGCCTGTTTTGGGTTCTGTCCCCAAAAGACCTCTTCTTTGGAGACACAATCAGGCTGAGCATATTAAAACATTTGTTTTTTTTTTTCTTTGTTGTTTAGTTTATGACTGAGAACTAGCATATATAGTTGGTTTTTACAGACAAAAAACTGGTATCCTCATGTATTTGTCTATAGAACTTAGCTTTTCATCCTTCATAGAATTAAAAGAAATTGTACCAAACTGACTAAACTTTATCTAATAGAAAGCATATACTCTAGTATCAGAAGAATTAGACATTTTTGTATATAACAACTCTATGAATATAATTTTAAGAAAACTGGCAAACCACATATTTATAGATTTTATAATCTATGGATGTAAGATATCTCCTGTTAATAATTTTATGATGTATGTCACCTGGCAAGAGGGGCCATGAGTAGTAGGGGAGAAAGTCTAAGCCTGTGAATAATTAGATCAGCCTGACAACCTCTGGTTTTAACCACCTGCTGACTGACACCTTGATTTTTACAGACCTGAGGCACGGGGATGACAGATATCTTTGGATTAATAAGAAGATTGTCCCTTCTGGGTCATTCCAGGTCACTTTTCTGATTGTACAATGTTTTTTTTTTATGTCTACTTCAATCAGTTTTGAAAATTCTACCAAGTGTGATTTGTCAGATATATAAAGGTCTTAAAGATAACTACAAATCATTCTCAGATATGATAAATATTTTAATTATAACTTATCTCAGGAGTCATTATGTTTTGCTTATTGTTGCAGTCAGCCACATGCCGCTGGGATGAATCCTCAAACCAGGCACAGTTTATGGTAGGAAAGGATTTATTTGTAGCTATAGATACAGTGGAAGTTCCAGAATGCAAAAGAGGCTGCTCCCCTTTCACAGGTCCGAGCAGAGAGAAAAACCCATCACCTACACCACACAGAGAAGAGCTAACAGGCAGGAGTGCAAGGAGAGAGTTCTTTCACCTTTATATAGCCCTAGGGTGGGGTCTTGCAATTCAATCACAGACTTAATGGCTTCCTGAGCCATTTCCTTCCTGCAATGCACACACAGGAAAGGATGTTCACTTCTAGCTCTCCTGAGCTTCCTTACATCCTGCCCCCTACTGAGAGGCTGCCTTCCTGTGAACATCCTCAGAGACCCACCCAAGATTATTTGAAAGGTCAAGTTGACATCAAAATTTAACCATCACACCTATATTCTTTTAAAGTATACATCATAAAATTATTTTATTTATTTATTTATTTATTTATTTATTTATTTTGGTGATTTTTTAAAATTGCCCATAATGAGTTACAATATTTAGTGGGCAAACAATGAGTTGTTATCCCCAATTCCCCGCTGCCCCCCCCACTCCGCTGGATAACCTCCTCCATGGGTCGTCTGGAGCAGTCCTTGTGACAGGGGAGCATGGATAGCCTAGCATTCAGCCAGGTTCTCCTGGCCATGCCTCTGGATAATCTCCCCCACCATGGCTCTCACAATCTTTCTGCCCCCTCTTCTGCATAGTTCCGTGAGTCGTGGTGGATGAGTATTAAGGCTGCTTTAAGGTTGTGAGCTTAGGGGTCTATATGTCGAAAATCGTTGGTTTCTGTCTCACTGGCTTATCCTGTGTTGATTTAATGGCTGTGGCTGTGGGTCCCTTGTTAATCCCGACATTCTCTGTGGATCCTCCACGGTATGACTGTGGTGGCTCCTCTTTTGCCAGAATCTCAGCTATCGGCCTACAGTCAGTTGGTAGGGTTAGATGGGCCCCAGCTCTCTCACAACATCCTGAAAAATACAAACACAATCTCCATCGGAGAGTGAGATCAGTGTAGGTTAACAAATATACACAATTCTGGATTACCTAGATTCTATTTTTAGTAGCCTCCCTGTAAATTGCTCCCATAGTGAGTGTTTAGCTCGACATGGGGGAAGGGCTAGCCTCACTGCACTGAGGAATTGGCCCTGTCTGGTTGCCAGTCTTGAAAAAGCACAGGTTCAGGGAGGGTAGGCCAGTAGAAAATCGGTTGTTTATTTACATTTTTATTTTTGTCTCTTTTTAGGCAAAAAAGGCAAAGACCATACTATCTAGTTTGTTTTTCTGCAAACAAAAGTTTTGGTAACCCCTGGGGGAAGCCCTCTAACTTGCCAGAGTGTTCTGGCTGTCCATTGTTCCCAGAAGCAGGGGGCTGGATTTGGATTTTGGAGAAGGGGAAAAACCTTTTTTTTCTCTCAATCTGATGAGGGGGAGGGGAGTAGAGCAGCTAGCCACACCAGAGATGGAAGTGTCAGGAAAGGGGGTTTTAAAGTAGAAATGGGGCATAGGAGAGGAGTGATGAGATATGAGAGAGGGACATGGCAGATGCAGAGGGGGAGTCACTCAAGGGGAGTCAATGCCAGTGTGAAAGGTGCAGATGCGGTGGAGGGTCAACAGAGGGGGATGGGAGCTGGTACCACTTGCCATTTTTACACATTTAATTATCAATTCTTGTCTAAAGGCCATGTTTGAATTGAGAGCCGAAATAAGTTTTTGCGATGAAGCTTGATAATTTGGAACCCATTTTGGTAGGCGTTAGGGTCCACAAATCTTACCCATGAAAACCACCACTAATGTATGCAAAAGCAAGAACATTTATTTCTCGAGATAGCAAGCCAGCATGATGGGGTCGGTCCACCTTCTAGCAAGAAAGGGATGCTGAATGGAATTCACAGGCACCTTTTAAAGCATGAAATCACAAGGTGGAAGGGGGAGTTGGAATTACATCATGAGGTTGATGTGCTTTGAAGTGATTGGCTCCCTGTCTGCTTATGTGTATCCCTGATAAGATAACCAGAAGGCCTGATCTTTGTGTCTTCTTCAGTCAAGCATCTTCTCATTGTAACTGTTTCCTTTTTAGTTACTGAATCAGAGGAAATTTCTGTTATGTTTCCCTCAAACATCCTCTGACTGTAGCTGCTTCCTCTTAGTCATTGAAAAAAAGGAAATTTCCATTGTGTTCTTTATAGCCATTATGGCCCAAAGTCAAACACCAGGTGGTCAGAGCAGGTTAAAGAGTCCTAGAGGTAAGCAGTTTTATAGACCTTCTTCATGGCCTCTCAGTAGGACTGTGACAAAGTGCCCATTGCCACCACCTAGGACGTCTCCCAGACTTAGGGAGAAGTCCGAGAGTTAGGAGGGAGCATCTCCATGCTTGTAACTTTCGGGGTGTTTGTGGAACTGCGGGACTCCTGGAGACCTCTGATGTCCACAAACAGAAAGAAGCATGAGAGATTCAGAGTCTCTGAGACTGGTGTTGGGGCACTGCTACCACAAGCTTTGAAGGGTTACCTTGTCCTGAAGGATGGAGAGTGTGATGTGGATTTGAGGAAGTCAAATGGCCAGTGGCCTCCTTCTCTGGGGCTCAGAGTCTGGGGGAAGGGAAAAGACAAGGGAGGGAGAGAGAAAGAGCTGAGAGAGAGAGAGAAGAGAGAAGAAAGGGCGCTTATAGTTCTGAATGTTCCAGAAGTACAGCCATTTTAGAGAGAAGAGAAGGAGATTTGTGAAGCTCAAGCTGGAAGAGATAGGGAGAAGGGAACGAGAAGGGAATAGGAGAAAAAGTGAGGAGGGGGCTTATATCCCAGAGGCACAGTTGTCCAAATTTCAGTACCATAAGATAAGGATATCGAGGCAGAAGCCATACTGGACTCGAACACACTCAGACAAAGATTCCTTTATTCAGCATAGAGGAAACAAGACTTCTCTTGGGTCTGAAGTCATGTTCATGGAAAAGCTCTCTGCAGGCTCTTTTATTGACTGTAGGTAAAGTTTGCCTGGGCCTGGGCCTCCTTAGGGGTCTGTCTATCTAGAGATAATAGGTGACCATGTAAATGTGGATTGGGATGGCTGCAGAGCTCTTTTCAAAAAGGGCTTATCAGATATAGGATCCTTCAGATATGTAAAACATTCTCCCAGGTGCTTTTGAGGTGTTATTTTGGGTAAGATCCTGTGTGAAAACATTTTCCCAGGCTCAGATAGAGCTGTATCTTCCCTTCAATTAGTGATTGGTGTTCCCCTCTTAGTTTCATATAAATTGAACTTATTTTGCAGAGGTGTATTATTTAGCATGTGCCTTCATGTTTTGGGCATTTTGTCTTTTATTTACATTTAATACAGGCAATTACAGAGATAAAATAAAAAAAGCATTAGACCAAACCATCAATAATATCTGACTCCACCTTCATTTTGTAGACAAAGAAATAGAAACAAGTTTAATTTCTTAAAATCTCATAGTTACTCATTGTGTTTAAATTTTAGGATGTATTTTGAACATCATCATGGGAAGCAAAGAGAATGGTATTTGTATTACTTATAAGAGTTATTACCATACAAACCCTACCAGGGTTGCCTGTTGAGCTCTTGGTGACCTAGCACTTGTATAGCAGTTTCTAGATGGGTGCCCCACCAATCTTCTCTTCTAAAATTTCTATTGAGCAATCTGATTCAGAGAAATCCATGGGAAACACTTGCCCAAACTTTCCAGGAGAGGGCACCTTTTAGAATTTTTATTGTTAATCTTTGCCTTTTAAAATTTGCTTTTTTTGACAATAGCTCTTTTTCATTGAAGATTTAGATTATGTCACTCACTGACTGACGGATGTGACCTCACAGGGTTTAAATGAACTTGATAACCAGTAAGAGTGATGTATATGAACCTGGAAATAGCTATGGTTAACAGCATGGCTCACAGAAATCACTATAAATATATATATTTATATTTATATAAAATATAAATTATAAATTATATAAAATATATAATTATAAATATATGATTCAGATTTGTTTTTCTATGACAGGGAGCTAACTTGACATTGGCAAATAAAGCCTGCTGTAATATCTAACACAGGAAGCAAAGTTCATTGTTTTTTATCATCCCCTTCTTCCTCTTAATTAGGCAAAATGGTCACTGATAAGGCATTCTGGAGAAGAGTTTCTGTAGGAGAGGTGATGCACTCCACAAGAAATCTATATACCCCATTAAATTTAACAAAAGTAGCTCCAGCATCTTGATGACAAAGTAATCAAATCTCTAAAGACTATTCAGACAACTGGGCAAATGTTGGGTAAAGAGAGTCACGGATCCCTGGCCCCCTGCGAGCGAGCCTGCATCTCTCTGGCCAGCAGGAGATGGGCTCCATCAGGGAAAGGTGAATGCAGGCAGCTAGACAATCACACACATCTGGGAGATAGGTCAAGTCAATCTCAAAACTTTATTCCAATATCCATCACATATGTAACCCAAGGATGCATTGTATAGCCTTATCTCTTTCACAAGGGAACTCAGGAAGCAGGAACAAAGCTATTAGCATTACTTCTATCACCTCTGCCTCTGGCGGACACAAGTGTGCTAGGATCGAAAGGTGTAGGTCACCTCATCCAGCTGCATATTATATTCTAAAACTTAGCTCACAGATATTCAGCCAGGCTGGGCCACAACATGTCACCCTTTTTTTGTTTGTATGTAGGAAAGTTTGGCCACACACCCTGTGACCACCTCATGCTTGTCATAATTGTGGGGGAGATTAGCTACAGAACCACTCATACCCCTAGGACAAGGAGTGAGCCTCCAAAATGGGCCCCTCATATCCTGAGAGAAAATTACTGTTGAGGGAGACAATATTTGGACCCTCAATGCCATGAGCTGTATCTCAATGACTTAAAAGCAATTAGCCTAGCCATGGCAACTGTATGAACCAAGATTGAGGAGGCTTTATCCTGATAACTGAGCTCCTTTTGCTGGTTTAAGGGAATCCTTAATAACTCCTGTATGATTAACAAAAGCATAATACAAAAGTACAATATTTCTTTAGTCCCCCCTTCCTTAAGAAATTATATAACATATTTAGTCCCCATCTATTCCGGAGGACCACTCTAGACAAAGAATTTAACAGCTGCTTGAAGGGAGTTTTGATTAGACTCTGTTAATGTCCATCTCTGCTCCAGCAACACCAAGTCTCAGGGCAAAGGTTAGGTTAGCTGTTGTTGCCCCAAATATTGTTTAAAAATCTGAGGTTTGTTGCTGTTTGGCAAGGCTTTTGGTAGCCAGCTGAAGGGTGGCTGGGAGGTGTTGGCTTCCCTGCTGGCCACCGGCACCCGGGAGGAGGCACAGTGGTGAGGGTCCAAAGTGGGCCTGGAGGGAGCCTGGGGAATGGAGCACTCGTGATTTGGGTCCCCGGTTTGCCCAGAGGCACCGGTCACTAGGAACTTGCTTGGCTTGCTTGTTTGCTTGCAGCTGCTACTGCAGGGGCGGAGTGACATTCCAGCTAAGGCAGCCATTGCAGACCCAGGCAGGGAGGGAGCAGGCACATCCTGTCAGTTTTGGGAGTGGCTGCTTTAAGTCCTGTCAGTTGTAAAGATGACCACATTCTGGACCTTTAGGAGCCATTGGAGGCAGCTTGCATCCTCAAGGGTCCCCACATTCTTGTAAGGAAGCACAAGGGTCTTGCTTTATGGGTATCATCTGCAAGTGGTTAAGTGGGACTTTTTGGGGGGTTGCCTGATGGTGATTTCCCTATATTTGGGTTGTTTTAATTATATTTTAAATTTTTAGCACGTACTCATGTGGGACAGGTCTCCCAATGGGAAAGACACAGCGAAGTCCTTTCCCAGGTCCTTGGCAACCTTGTGTGGGGTCTCACTCCTAAACTTATATAATTCCCCCTTCTCTTGAGGATACCCTAATTGCTGTTGGGAAATGGGGATGAAGAATTCTCTCTCTCTCTAATCTATTTCCTTCTGAATAGGACACAAAGTTATGGCAGCTGGGGGTATCCCTCTGAGAGGGGGAGGGTCCCTAACTAAGGCCCAAGAGAGGGAGACCCCTTAGCCATATATCACATTGCCAAGATTTTGTGCTATCTCACATTGTGAGGCAGCAGGTGCGGTCGCTTCCACAGAAGTGGGGAGTGTTTCATATAGGTGTCCAGTGGAGAGTGATTCAGTGTCAGGTTGCTGTCCACCGATGAAACTCAGATCCATCTCCAGAATTGTTTATTGAATGGCATCGAAGCGTCTGATATGGTTTGAGATGGTTCCTGTATGGCTTGTAAAGCATATGACATATATTAATAGAGTTATTAAGAGAAATATATATCATTTAATCTTAATAACAGCAGAAGTGTTAAAATATCTCATGATTGTTACTATAGACAAAACATAGTTTTAGAAGCATTTTTAGCAATAATTCCAAATACAGAGATCTAACCTGGAAGTCACCAGATCCAGAGCAGTCTAGAAAGACTGCATCTATGTCTGAAAACATACCAATTATCCAGGAGGGTTTGGAAACTCAAAGTGTAGAGGCTAACATAGTTTTCCTCAGATGTCTGAACTTGTACCCTGGAGTAGGAAATATGTCTTAAAGAGTTAGTTTAAGTACACAAAGTAAGACAATTGTTGAAATAATATCTTAGATGGAGACTCTGTGATTATCCACAATAGAGCAGAGCCTAGTCCTTGTCAAATCATAATAGCTGAGTTCTAATATAATCCTTGTTGAATCAGTTTTTGAAAGAGAAAACATTTGACAACCAATGTTGTTAGTTTAACTCTAGGGACTAATTAACCTGATATATATTAGAGATTCTTGCAAACATAAGATAATCTTATGTTTTATCCATGACAGAAAATTTATAAAAGCTTAACTAAAGTATTCCAACATATTTATCTAATAGGAGGATAGAAACCACAATGGCTGAAATTAAACCATTGAGTTACATAAGTCCAATAATGACCATTTGGTAGCATTAGCATAAACAAATAGAAACCATCTTTTTAAAACTCACAATGTTTTAAATGTGAGATGATGTGAGAACCTTATTTTATAAAATTAGAAAACCTAACCTGTCCAACAATTTATACATTGGCAAACAAATATAGATAGCCCGGGCGAGTACCTTAAGAGTTCTTTCTGTACATTTCACAACTCAAACACAACCTGGTCACTGAACCAATAGCTATAACTGTAGTGATCAAGTCCAGTGGTAGCAGTGGTCAGTCCACATGGTTTCACAAGCAAAAGAACAGTTGTGCTCTGTTTTATAAAAACTTAGGCTAGAGAATCATTTAGTACTTAAATTTGACCTGGGGTGTTTATTCTTCTAACACTTGCTATGACTAGTCCATTTGTAAAAACCAAAAGCAATTAGTATATTTACCAAAATTTAGGTGTAGATCCTTTCCTTTCTAAGAATGCCAAATGAGTATAACCATTGAACAGCCTGATCCTTAACACACTTATAAGAAAGACACTTTCTAGGGGCATTCTCCCCCCCTCTTTTTTATTTATAAGCAAACAGAAAACATATAGCACTTAAAGCAGACAATGTCTCTAACCATTTAGCAATAGATGAGAAAAGAAACCTTATGTTTTTTGACTCAGTTTACCCAAATAATCATGGACTTCAGCACCACAAAGAAGATACAAATCTCCTCGTGTTATTTCCCTTGTATTCGTCAATAAACCAGAGGGACAGTTTGGTTTATGAGGAAGCATTGTGAAATATGTCTGTCTCTGGAGTTTGGCTTTAGGACAGCTCTGTCCCAAATTCAAAGCCAGTTGAACACATTAATATATGCTTTTTCTATTGTTAAGTCCATGAGCCCTAGTATCTGTAATTGTCTTTTATAGGAAAATTGGCATCCAATACATATTTATCTACAGAACTTAGTTTTTCACTCTTTATAGGATTAAGAGAAATTGTGCCAAGTTGGCTTAACTATTTATTATATCATATAAAATAAGTAATAAGAATTAGGCATCCTTATTAATAGGAAATATTAGATATGCAATATCTCTATAGATGCAATTTTAAGAAAATTGGCAACCCATATGTTTAACAATATTTATTAGTATAGATATATCCATATATTTTATAATCTACTAGTGTAAGGTATCTCTTAAAAATAAGCTTTAATAAATTATAATATATATTAAGTATTGGCAAACATAATGGTCCCTGATATAACTTTTGCCTTCATTATATCTGGAACAATTTTGCTTCCTTGATAATTTTTGAACATCTCTGACAAAACAACTTTCATAGAATTTTTAAAACTGATTGAGGTAGACTGAAAAAAAATATTTGCTATTGTCCTGCTTCAGCTCTGTAAAATTATCACATGTATTACAAGGCTTAATTCACTTTGAATGAATGTTTTATAGAGGAATAAAGCTTTACAAATTGACCAGAAACCAAATTAATCATAAATTGACCAGAAACCAAGTCAGTTGAATTTAGTATGCAGGGTCTTCCCTTCAAACAAAAGGCTGTACTCACTGGGGTTAGCCCTCTGCCTTGCCCGAGTGACCATTGTTTTTCAGCCCCAGGGGGCTTGCACCTGGATTTCTGACAAGGCGGAAACCTGTGTTTTAGACTGGCTGAAAGATGTCACTTCTGTATATAGTTAGAGAAATAGCCGACATTTTGTAACCCAAACCAGAGATTTCCTTGTACCAAATCCATAAGTATCAGAGACATTGCATGCCATGAGGCTTAACTCACTTTTACATCTGTATAAACAGAGAAAAAGCCTTATAAATTAATTAAAATTAAGTCTATTGAATTAAACTTAATTAAACTTAATTAAACTTAAGTAAACTCAAGTAAACCTAAATATATGACCATCGTTGCTAGGATACTAGTAATGCAGGCCTCATTAGCATTTTTATATAAAAATGTGGGCCGGCCCTGGGGCTGTGGTCTGTTTCTCAGACCTCCAAGCCAGACCTCCTGACATAAGCACAGTACCCTGAGCGCTGGGTCCTGTGACTTTACTGTTGCATTATCCTTGGCCAAAGGATCTCATTCACCAAGATTTCCGATTAGCACCTGATGAGCAGGTAAACTCTACTGGGATCTCAGATAGACAAAATGAACAAGTATAGAACTGGGAGAAGCAGCGAGATTCAAAGGAGGAACACAGAGCGGAGAAGAGCGACCTGGGGCGGGCCACCTCCAGTGCTGGCTGCTGGAATCCAGTCACAAAGCCCGCAAGCGTGGAGTGCAGGTGGCTCCAGGAAGCCACCGAGCAATGGGCAGGGCGGGGGAGAAAGCTAAAGCAGGAGAGAAAAGTGTTTGCAGAGCACTTAGTGGAGGACATCCAAGGTTCTTAGGCCTTAACAGTATAGGCCATCCACCAGTGGCGGGGAAGAATAAGAGGGAACAGAGTACACAGAGGGGGTCTCTTACCAGTCTTCATGTCCGTGTTCAGGCTGCCAGATATTGAGTTCAGAGAGAGAGAGAGAGAGAGAGAGAGAGAGAGAGAGAGAGAGAGAGAGAGAGTCATGGATCCCTGGTCCTCTGCGATCCAGCCTGTCCCTCTGGCCAGCAGGAGACGGGCTCCATCAGTGAAAGGTGAATGCGGGCATCTGGACAATCACACAAAGCTGGGAGATAGGTCAAGCCAATCTCAAAACTTTATTCCAATATCCATCACATATATAACCCAAGGATGCATTGTATAGCCTTATCTCTTTCACAAGGGAACTCCAGAACAAAGCTATTATCATTACTTCTATCACCTCTGCCTGGGGGGGGGGGCACAGGTGTGCTAGGATCAAAAGGTGTAGGTCACCTCATCCAGCTGCGTATTATATTCTAAAACTTAGCTCACAGATATTCAGTCAGGCTGGGTCACAACAAACTTATTCCAAAGGGTGTGTGTTCTCTATGGTTTCCTTTCTTTCCCTCCTTCCCTCCCTCCATGCCTTCCTTCACATCTCTGTCCCTCTCTTCCTTCTGTCCTTCCTTCCTCCTTCCCATCTTCCCTTCTTTTCTTCTTTCTTGACTCTGTCCCTCACTTCCTTCCTTCTTCATTCTTTCCTTTCCCTTCCCTTCTTCCTTTCCTTCCTCCTTGCTCTGTTCTTTTCTTTTCATCCCTTCCTTTCGTGCTTCCTTTTTTCTTTTTTCTTCCATCCTCCTTTTTCCTTCCTTTGTTCTTCCCTGGCTTTGTCCCACTCTCCTTACCTCCCTTCATTCTTTCCTTCCTGTCTTCATTCCTTCCTTCATTCATTTGTTTCCTCCTTTCTCATTTTTTTCCATCTTTGCTTCTAGTGCCTGAGATTAAACCCAGGACCTTGTGCATGCAAAGCAAGTACTGTAACAATAAGCTACATTGCTAACCTCTTTTGCTTACTAAAAATAGACATACCATAAGTAGCAGTTACCTTCTCATTGCTGGGACAAAATACTTGATTAAAAACAGATAATGGGAGAAAAGGATTTATTTCAGGCTTACAGTTTTGAGGGGAAGTTTTACGGTGGTGGAGAAAGCATGGCAGAACAGGCAGCTAGGGTGTTACATCTTCACATGAAGCATGAAATTGACTGAGTGAGCCAGCTCTTAACACAGAGTAGTGCTCTATGAATAACCCCATGGTCCTCCACCGGCAATATACCTATTCCAGCAAGGCTCCCATTCCCAAAGTCCCCACCATCTGGGGACCAAGTAGCAGAATTAATTACAAACATCCCAGGCTATT
>PVHP010037137.1:0-17570 GCA_004024765.1 Zapus hudsonius
GGAACAACAGATGAAGTGTTCATAACTTCCAGCAGAAATGACTGGGGAATCCCTGTAAAATACAGCTTGAGCTCAAGATCTAGTTCTGGGCACCACAACTTCTCTTCAGGTGAGGTTTCCAGCTATCAGTTCCCACCACAGACATTTTTATGCCATATGATAAAAATAACGACTTGCTCTTAAGATGGAGGTGTATGCCAGACAGTCCAGGAAAGGTTTACTTCTAGCTTTTGTCAAGGGTACTCTTTTTACTCTTGGGCTACAAACCTGCTTGGGTCTGAGGCAAAGGGTATGTGTGCTTATCCTGTTCCCAGAATCAGCTCTCAACAAGTTATAGAAACACATGACATCTGACCAATAAAACCTACATTACAGCCTTTCGTAATAAAAGACTTTAAGAGCAGAAACTAATCTGATTTTCTGTGGCATCATAAATTTGAATAATTATTAACATAATTTATTTACAAGGAGAGAGGGAGGGAGAGAGAGAGAGAGAGAGAGAGAGAGAGAGAGAGAGAGAGAGAAGAGGACAGGACCTCCAGACATTGCAAACAAACTCCAGATGCATGCACCACTTGTGCAGCTAGCTTCACATAGGTATTCAGAAATCAAACCCAGATATGGGGGCTTTAGAGGACAGTGCAATAAAGGTTGAGCCATCTTTCCAGCTCCACAAAAGGATTTTTAAATAAACACCTATCATAAAGTTATTAATTGCTTTAATATATGAAAGACATCTAGACTCAGCCAAGAAAGATGTAATTCTGAAAAGTTTCACATCTTTCTGGATGATAGAATTTTGGAACAATCCTAGACTTCCAAGCAACCCGGCAAGTAAATAGAATCCTACTGAGTGAATCAATATCTGAATAGAATTAAAACCATCAAGTTTAAAAGAATCATGCCAAACACTATTCCATGGAAGTCAATCTGGCTAATTCAAAATATGTCTTACGAAATAAATTTGGAATCAATCATTCTGGATGATGAAGCATTAGGAGCCATAGCAGAAAAGGTTGGAATCTTTTCAGAACATAAGCTCCAATGAGCAATGAAATGAAAATTTAATGAGGGAAGGAGAAAATATTTTAGATTTGTTACTCCTGGACTAGAAGTCAGCCATGAAAGAGAATAAAAACTTTCAGAACAAAAGAAAGAATTGAGGATTACTGATTTAACTATTTGTGCTTTTATTCAATAAGCATGCTGTACCTTTAGCAAACTGTCATAGTCAGGCACACGCTGCTGGGATGAATCTTCAAACCAGGCACAATTTTGGGGAGGAAAGCATTTATTGAAACTACAGATTGAGGGGAAGTTCCATAAGAGCAAAAGAGAGTGGCCCTCTTTCACAGGTCTAAGCAGAGAGAGAAACCCATCACTAACACCATACACACAGAACAGCAAACAGGCAGGCATGAGGGCCAAGGAGAGAATTTCTTCCCCTTTATATAGCATTAGGGTGGGGTCTTGCAACCCTTCCCCAGACTTAATGGCTTCCTGAGTCTCTGGACTTTCCTTCCTGCATTGCCCACACAGGAAAGGATGTTTACTTCTAGCTTCTTTGAGCTTCCTTACATCTTGCCCCCTACTGCCTTCTTGTAAACATCCTCAGAGACCCACCCAAGATTACTTGAAAGGTAAAGTTGACATCAAAACTTAACCATCACATAAACATTAGCAGCTGAGAATATCAACACAATGGAGATGTACAGAGGCATCAATTTCATCCACAATCTAGCCTTGACTACATATCAGAATTACTTATAGACTTCCTGAAAATCCTCATGACCAATACTGAAAACTAGACCAACCAAACAACAAGCAGAATTGAGTTACAGCTGAGCATTTTTATAGCTCCCTAAACATTTCAGAGTGTGATGAGGGTCCTTAGTAGACTATGGGCAGGGAGAAGGGGAATAGGTAACAACAGAAGATGTGTACATACAGTTTCTACTTATTAATTAAAAAAAAAATCACTGTTCATTTTAACCAATTCACTCTCTCCCTGAAACAAATATTCTTCTACTTCAAGATCCATAGGAAAGAAATTATGCTTATTTTCCTGTGCAATACATCCTCAGCATTCACCAGAAAGTGTGACATTGAGTATATGCTAAACAATAATTGAATAAATTAGTGCATGAATGAAGAAAGAACAAATCAGTAGTGCCTTCCAGAACCTTCGAGGTACTGATCATATCTGTTATCATTGGAGGTGGTTGTTTCCTTATTTCTGATTTCCACATAAATGTAGTTTCCTGGATGCCCCTCTGGACCCTGTTGATTCACTCATATCCCCGGAGACAGATAACTTCTATGATTAATACATGTGGAATACATTGTGAGATGTGGCTGTCCCAGTCCTGATATTCCTCTTTTATTACAGTGCTCAAGTATGCAATAATGGGCTGGCCAGCCCTTTTTCTCTGGGAGTCCTGCTCTGCAAGGAGGTCACCTGGTATAAGGAATCTACCTAATTCTGAAGCTGACTTCTACTACTGCTCTGATCTTTATCTTGCTTCCCTTTACTGATCTTCCCCAAACTTTATAATACAAGAGGAAAAAAAGTGATTCTATGTTTTAGAAACCCACTCAGAATCACAAATACTTATGAAAGAACTATTTCATCTAAGGTAGTACATTCTCTGGTGCTCGCGCCAAGTTTTGGGAATAAAAGACCAAACCTCCACCTGGGAACCATTAAGAAATTCAAGGGTGGGCTGGGGAGATGGCTCAGCGGTTAAGGCACTTGTCTCCAGTGCCTGAGGCCCACGGTTCAATTCCCCAGGACCCACATAGGCCAGATCCACAAGTTGGTGGCCTTGGTGTTCTCTCTCTCTCTCTCTCTCTCTCTCTCTCTCATCATCTATCTCCTGTATCTCTCTGCTTGAAAATGAATAAATAAAATATTTTTAAAAAGAAAGTAATTGTGGTTAAGAATAAAATAAAAAATATATATTTAAAAAAATTTAAAAAAATAAATTCAAGGGTAACGGGCTTTCTATACCTCTTGAGTTGGATTTCATTCTTTATAAATATTATTTCGGATTCTTCAGGAATATGCTTTGAAGTACCTCTGAACATCTACTCCTCTCATAATGCAAGCCACCCTGTTTCTACTCTTCTTATAGTGTACCACCCAGGAGTGAACTTGATGGTGTCTTACAATAGACAACATGAGAATTATTAATTCTTAAGTAGATCTGCCATATTTCTAACCAACCTGGAAAATATAAAGGTGTATGTCTCCATATTTATGTCCACATATTCATCTGTATGTATACTTTCCTAAATAAAATGGAAACAAAGGGCTTGATAGATGACTCAGTGGATAAAGTGCATGCCATGCAAGCATGTGGACTGGACTGGAATTTGTATCTCCAGCACCCAAGTATATATCAGGTAGGCATGACAACACACCAGTGCTCAGAAGGCAGACAGGGCATACTTGGAAAAAGCTGGATACATATACTAGACATATTGGCAAGCTCAGGTTCAAATAAAAGACTATGCCTCCATAAATAACATGGAGAATAATTGAGAAAGACATCTGATGTGAACCCCTGGCCTCAAAATGCATATGAACTCATGTGCACACACACTTGCAGACACTTCTATCCACACATATATGAGCACATATATATACATACATACCATCCGCATATACACATGCAAAAATAGGAAGGATTAAAGCATTTTGTCTGTACCATACATAACTAAATATTCAATAGTGCTTTCTCCATTATAAACTGATGATATTTAGGAATCACTCAATGGAACTTAATAAAAACATGAGAAATTTTTAGGACCAACATTCTTCAGGAACATATTGATATCAAAACTATGTTTTCAGGGGCTGGAGAGATTGCTCAGCGGTTAAGGTGCTTGTCCTCAAAGCCTAACAACCAGGGTTGGATTTCCCAGTACCCACATAATGCCAGATGCACAAAGTGGCACATTCACCTGGAGTTCATTTGTAGTGGCTGGAGTCCCTGGGGTACCCATATTCAATCTTTCTCTCTCTGTGTCTGCTTGTAAATAAATTTTTAAAAATCTATGCTTTTATGCTTTTCAATATTTTCTAAAATAAATAAATATATTGACAAGTAGAAAACTAACTATATTATTATACACCCAGGTCACAAATTCATATCCTTCTATCAAAATTTGTTTCCTTAACTAGATATAGACGCAGACCAACCTATATAAGATTAATGAATAAAAGGTGAAGAATAAAATAATACACATGGTTGATGAAATGACTCAAATCAGTAAGATGCTTGCTATACAAGGATGAGGATTGCAGTTTGGATTCCAAGGATCCATGCCAATGCTCTATGTGAGAAGAGGCTCCTGCAATTTCTGTGCTTGGGAGGTGGAGATAAGTGGATTCCTAGAGCAAGCCAACCAGCTGGACTATAAGAATTTGTGAGGTGTCTTGGGTCAGTGAGAGATCTTTTCTCATGAAAAACATGGAGAGTAGTTGAAGAACTCAAGGTCAACTTCTGGCCTCCACATGCACAGATTTGCACATAGTCCACCACACATGTGTGTCTACCCACACATGAACATGCATAATCACATATTTACAGGACACACACATATTTATGGAAAAAATAATTTTTCCTTAGGAAGAATGGGGATAAAGATGCAACGTAAGTAAATATTTACATGCTACAGTAAAAGATTACTACATGAGCACTTACCCCTGTGAGCCGACAGTTGTGATGGCTGTGACATCAGTGCTTGATTAGAAGGAGAATGAAGCACACAATTTTCTTCATGGGTCAAGAGAAGGAGTTCAAGAATATAGTGAGATTTTCACTAAATGCTGATGCAAACTGTGTCTTCCTACTGATGGTTGTCCTGTGTACCTAAAGGTATCTGGAATCGGAAAAGAGAATTATCTTGCTGAAATGGATAGCAATTTCCCCAAACTGAAATTCAACGGAGGCCAACAGAGTGACGAATTGCAGGCCCAGAGAGAAGTATTGCTGATTCCAGCCGTGAAATTTCACAGAGGAAAAGGATTCACATCTGTTCTTAAACAGCAATAAAACAGAAAGATAGAAGAAGATTGATTTAGGAGCCTCTGTAAATATGATTGCTGTTATAGTATATGAGGACTTCAAGGCAGTCCTTCCTATATGTGTAGACATCAGACTAGTAATTCATTCAGCAGGAAAACAAGCTAACAAGCAGTTTATGTTACCAGAATTGTGTTTTCTGAACATAAAATGAAGAAGCTGAGACTGCACTGGTGGCTTGCATTGAAACATTCAAAATCTGCTTCGATAAATGTCTTTGAGTGCTGTGTGCCAGGACCTATGTAAGTCATTTCACATCGACTGCCTTAGCTGCTACTCATCACCACTGTAAGCAGTTCAAAAGATACCTCAAGTCAAATAGTTCTTCCTGATGACACAGGCACAGCAAAAGACAACAGCAAATAGTAACACAGGAAATAAGCTATATGCATCAATAGGAGTAGAATTCACAATAAGCAACCATGAGGTAAAATATTTTGGAATAATGATATAATTCTGTTCTATTTAATGTAAAATAAAAAATGAATGAATTCCCTTTTCTTTCCGGCATTCCCATTTTATTTCTTTTCCTGTTATTTTTTTATCAATCTTTTTATTTCCACCAAAAATTATTTGTTACTGGGAAGAATTACGAGATATAAACTCAGAATTCAGGAATATGCTGGGTTTTGAGAAGGGGATTATGTAATCCAATAGAGGAATTGAGTAGTATTATTGATCCAACATTAATTTTTTTACTTGTTTCATACTGTTTTGCATGTTGGCTTTTATCAATTTATATAATGTACAAAATCACTGTGACGGTTAAGTTTTGTTGTCAACTTGACCTTTTTAATAATCTTGGGTGGGTCTCTGATGTTGTTCATAGGAAGGCAGCACTCTTAGCAGGGGGAAGGATGTAAAGAAGGCTCAGGAACGCTAGAAACACACTTTCCTCCCTGGAAGGGCAATGTAGGAAGGAAATTCCAGAGACTCGGGGAGTCAACAAGTTGGGGAAGGGTTGTAAGATCCTGAACAAAGACTGTATAATGAAGGAGAAAATCTCCTTTCTTGCCCTCTGCAGGTTTGTTGGTGGGTGGGTGTGGTGTTCTCTCTATATATGGACCTGTGAAAGAGAGCCAACTTATTTCACCATTATGGAACTTTCCATGAATCTGTAACTTTAATAAATCCTTTCTCCCATAACTGTGCCTGGTTTAGAGATGCATCCCAGCATCATGTGTGGCTGACTACTACACTCACCAGCATTTTAATCTCTTAGGTTTTGATATTTGCCATCCTAACAGGTTTGAAATGATGTATTGTTTGGATTTTAATTTACATTTCCTAGATGATTGGTGATGTTGAACAATTTGATCTGTCCATTGGCCATTTGTCTATCTGAGCAATTTCAAATAAATCTTTTGCCTTCTTGGGTTGATTGTCTTCCTGTTATTGAGTTGAGTTCCTTATATTCTAATATTTATTACTTCGTATGAATAGATAATATTTCTTATGCCATAGGATGGACCCATATGCACTTGAGAAGAAAATATATTCTGCTGTTATTTCATGCAATGTTCTATATATTACTTTTAGACCTATTTTGTCTAAAGTATACTCAAGTTCAGTATTTCCTTATAGATTTAGTCTGAATGATCTATCAGTTGTTGAAAGGGGGCACTTATACTATTAATACCCACATTATTACTCTAATAATATTTAGTATTTCTCCTTTAAGCTTTGCTCACATTTGTTGTATTTATTTACATGCTTCTATGATGTGTACATTTATATTAGCCTTTGGTATGTTATCTTCATGGTTGGCCCTTTTATCATTTATACAATAGGTGTTTTCACTTATGACAGTTTTTGACAGAAACTTAATTTTGCCTGATATAAATATAATTACTCCTGCTCTCTTTTGGTTATGATTTGCATGGTGTGGTAGTTTGACTGGATGTCCCCCAATAGATTTAAGAGTTTATCAAAGTTTTTCTCCAGCTGTCTGGCTGGAAGGGGTGTCACTTTGGCTATGGTCCAGTCCTAAGGTGTGTCAGGGGTGGTCCTGGAATTCCAGCCGTAGATATGCAGAGAGCAGTCTGAGCTCAAGCCTGTAGTTCCTGCTGTTTGCAATTTGAGTATGTTTGCTTGCCTTGGAGGTGCTGGTGATGGTTTTATCACTCTGCTTTGACCTGTGAAAGGGGGCCTACCTCTTTCACCATTCTGGAACTTCCCTTGGATCTGTTACATCAATACTTTCCTCCCAAAACTGTGCCTGGTTTGGAGTTTCATCCCAGTGGTGTGTGGCTGACTATAACACATGGAATATCTTTTTTCTATCCTTTAATTTGCCATCTATGTGATTCATTTGAAAGATATATACATGTTATGTCTGACAGTTTAATAATTTGGGTTTTAAATATTCACAGGTAAATATTTACTTTTTCTCATTAGTTCATTGTTTTCTGTTTGGTTTGGTTTAGGAGGAGTGTGTTTAGCTTGTTTTGTGTTTGTTTATTGTTGTTAAATCATTTTTTTATCCTTTTTGATGTGACTCTATGATGTTAAGACTTTATGTAACACCATGCTTTTGTTGTGTCCCATTGTATTTTGGCCATATTTACTACATAATTTTAGTTATGACTACCATGAAACTTAAATAACTTAAAGTTTTAATAACTTATTTAAAGATGATAGCAACTTATATTTGTACATACAGAAACTCTGCTTTTATTTCTCCCTTCATATGTTTTATGTTTTAAACATCTTAGTTTACATCACTTTGTCATATTTATCCACACATAACTATAAGTGTACTTAGATTTTATCTTAATACATTTTTATTTAGCCAATATGTTTCATGTGATTTATAGTCCACTGCTTATTAGAATATCTTGTTTTTAACTACATACTTATCTTTAACAGAGACTTTTTTTACATGTTATGTTTTCATGACATTAATTAGCAGCCTTTCATTTCATATTGAAGAACTTGCTCTATTATTTTTAATGTATTGGGTCATTTAGCAATAAATTCCTTCAGTTTTTGTCTGACAAAGTCCTTTCTAAAAAAAACCTGATAATTTTTTTCTAATTATCCTCATTTTATTAAGTAGAAGCAATAAATAGACTGAACTTGTCCTTGATAGAGATTGAAGATTTATATTTCTTTCCAATTACATGTGTGAAGCAACATGCAAAAACCTTTTTCTACTACTGGCTCTAAAGTGCTTAAAATGGAAACATCAGAAAGGTCACATGCACAACACAATGCAGGAGCTGAAAATAAAGACACACATTCCTTCACATGAGCTTGGTAAACTAATTGTTTTTCAAAGTAAAAATATAGTTTGAAAAATAATGTGTTATTTTATAAATATATGTTCATGCCTAAGTGTACAATGTTTATGATTGAAAGTAATCTCAATTGTTCTTTCGGCAAAAGTTTTATAGTAAGCATATCTGAGTGAGATATATATATATATATATATATATATATATATATATATATATATATATATATATATATATATATGTTTTATTTTAATTTTCTGAAATACTTTTCTAAGTTTATGATTTGCTCTTTATATTTCTTAGATCCTAAATTTTTGAATAAGGGTAGGTTATAGAGTATTCCAGCCACCAGTGTGGGGAAAACATGTGTCAGAGAGTTTAATAGAACTTATAGTGTTCAGCTAAATAAGAAGCCAAAGAAAAGATAACAAAAAGCTCCTATTATGAGAAGGAGAGGTTTATGAGGGAAAGGGTCTAAAACCTGCCCCAACCCTAGCCATTAGCTGGGGTGGGGGATAGAAAGCCTTACCATTCTGAGGCTTGGATCAGCAGTCCCCTTTATTCCATTGCCATGTGGTAGAAGAAGAGGCTGACTTCCTCTGGGGAAGTGAATTTAAGTTTTCCCCAGGTGAGTCGGAGAGATAGCTGATTGGTTCATATTTGACCAATCAGCCTCTAGGTTGTAACTCTAACTAGCTAGAAACCTCCCACTCAAGGGGAGCCTCTGTAGAGAGGTCTGGCTATCACAATATCATATAAAGACACACCTATAAATGTATTTGAGGAATGAGTTCAAAAACCATTGCTTTAAGAAAATAAGATGTATGCAGAAGAGGGAAAAAGCATATATAATTCAACTAACCTGGCCTACTAGGGTTTCAGTAGAAAGAGAAATTTGGTTTTAGGGGTTTAAAACAAATTAATCACCCATATGTAAAACTATATTAATGCAGAACAAGATTTCATCAAAAAACACAAATGAAGGAAATGGCAAATTATGATATTGATAGAATTTTGAAATTCAGGCAGAGTAGTCATTGAGTTAATTTATTGCCCTATTTTCTATTTAGAGTAGTTTCCACTTACCAAAAGGAAATAGACTTGAAAGAAAAAGTTATAACATTTTTCAAAGAAAGTGTTAATATGCTTGGTCAATCCCTCACTCTGCTACATTGGCAGAGAAATCCATTGTTGTAACATATTTCAGAAATCCAGGCAGGACATTGCAGACCTTAGTGTCACCCTAAAATTTAGCCTGAGTTTAATGGCCTTTCCCCATCAGCACACATACTCCTCCACCTTTTCTGAAAGAGTAACTTTCAAAGGGCCACATTGCATACTGCTGAGGAAGGAAGAGCAAGCCTGCTGTAACAACCATCAGATTGAATGAGAACATCAGCAGTGCATATCAAAACCTTGAAGGGAAAGGAAGAGGGTTGGCAGTGTGAAAGGGGCATTGGGCACACAGGGCAGCTACAGATGACCTTTCCCCTTTAGTGACACAATCCAGAAAAGAGCTAACTTAAAAGTGGCAAAAAGTTGGTTTGGAAAGTATATAGGAGGGAAAACACAAGGCGGGCCAGATAACTAGGTCAGGTCAAGTGAGGTAGACGGCCCAAATGATTATTAGTAATATACATGTATCATATCAAGGTTAAAATCCAAGATAAGAGCTTGGGGAAAACTTTCCAATGTGGCAAAGAAGCTTCAAGCCCACCATCTCTGGGAAGGTTCCAAAGTAAATCCTATCCTCACATGCTATTTTCTCTTTAAAATTTAGTAGTTAAAAACACGTTATTTCAAAAAATACAATGAAAGCTGGAGATTAAGATACCATGGAAACTTACTTAACAGCATGAGCTAAAGATAACTAGAAATTTGCCCCTGGGAACTATTTAATATTTGTGATGTAGCTTGAGCATATAGAGCCTAAGGTAATTGATGTATAGAATGTGTACAGTATCATGGGCATAGGAATCTTGATGGATGAGTCCGACAATGCTTTTCTTTTATGATGTCTGCTAAGCCTAGTTGGGAATCATATTTCAAATCTATTTACAGGTCCCTTCAGAAGAATAAATCACAAGCATCATGTGTCTGGACAGTCGCAACAAAAATTGAGCAGTTTGTATAGATATGCTCAGTGTTAAGAAACATGTTAATCCATTACTTCTGGTAAATCCAATTAACATGGTTTGTTTATGCCTGAAAATATGGATAGTTTCTGATCATCTGATTTAAAATGATCTTTAAGAACTAGCAAAATATCAAATAATTCAATCACTAAATGAACAAATTAAATGAAAAGATGGGCAAGTGAAATGAGGTACACATGGCCAAAGATACATAAAAATGTGGTCAACATCCTCAGCCATCAGCAAAATGCAGACATTCCATCTCACCTGTCAGAATTAAACAATACCACCACCACATGCTGGCAGGGATGCAGGGAAAAGGAACACATACACTAGGGGGTATGTGAACTTATATAAACTATATAAAAATCAGTATAGAACAACCATATGATCCAGTTTCTGAAAATATACTGAAGGAATCTAAGTCAGCATATGATGCAGGCACCTGCACATCCATGTTTAGTGAAGCACTATTCCCTACAGGCTAGTTATGGAACAAGCCTAGTTGGCTATCAGAACAGGAATGGAAAAAGAAAACTATCTATCTATTCTATTGACCAATTGATCAATAGATATGGAATTTTGTTCAGCCACAAAGAAAATTAAATTATAGCATTTGCAGGAAAATGGATGGAATTGGTTATCATCTGATTTAGACAAAATAAACAAATACTGCCCATTTTCTCTTATGTTGAACATGACACATATTTATATATTCAAAGTGTTTTAGTATTGAATAAAGTAAACCTTTCGAACATGTTATGCTTAAACAAAAATATCCATGTGAGACACACTTTATATAGCAAATGTACACTAATCAATAAATTAAATTACAAATAATCTTCAATAAGTTGTGATAGAAACAACAATAGGAAGGGTATGGACAGGGAACAGGGGAGCTAAGAATTAAAATTACTAATCGTTATTGGACATTTTAACTTTTTGTTTCTTGAATCCTGTTTTTGACTTAGCTTTATTAATGAAGAAGCTAATTATGTGAGCCTTGAACATGCAAGTACTCTGCCATCAAGGGCATAAGCATCCTAATAGGAACACCCTGTCAGAGGAACACTACAGCGAGACTAGCTCTGCATCAGAGACCACCTTAAACTCAGCTTCATTATTTCTGCTCATGCTAGAAACATTTAGCAGGATTAGGCTCAGCTCAGGTGGATGGATCTTCTCATAGAGGAAGATGAATGGTCAGCCAATGCCTGGTTGGTGGGTGCTGTGTGTGTGTGTGTGTGTGTTTCTTGGATATCTCCACAGGCATAGTATCATTATTCCACATTTTTTTATATCCATCAGAAAGCTCTCGGGCTGTCTTATGTTGGTAACAAGGTTGAGAAGGAAAAGTGGAGTGCCTCTCAAAGCCTAGAGTGAAGACTGGCCCTTCATTACAACTACCATACTGTATTCATCAAAGCTAATCATAGAATCAATCCAGTTCCCAGGAAGCATGTAAGAAAAAGAAAAGAAACCCAGAATATGGGAGTAGCTTCAATGTCTCATAAGGGATGAGACGCTAAGGTAGGTTGAAAAATTTAACTTTTTCATTCAAACAATCCAGGAATGCAAATGAAAACATGCAAATACAAACTATATATTCTTATTTGTATGAAGATCTTTGTAAAAAGAACAACTAGATATGAGAATTCTTGTTTCAAGTATATCTTGTTTGAAGGCACAGAGGGAAGTAGGTCATCTAAGGCAGCCCCCACCCCCCCACCAGGATCTACTTTCTTCATTTAAATCCTAACTCTACAATTAAGTGTCCATGTGTTCTTAGGAAAGGGTTTTATCTTCCAATATTTTAATAGCCTCATCTGTAAACGACCACCATCAAAGTGTTATATACAGTTTTTAGAATGGAGCCTGACACAAAGTCATTGACTAAATGTATGGTATTTCTTATTATCATTAAGATGAAAATGTTCACAAAGATGAAACCGTAAGAACAGGAAAGTGCAGTGTTTTTCCAGGTGGACTTAAAGTGATAGAAGCAAGCTTCCATAAGGAGTGACATGAAGTGAGACGCCAGCCGAGAGTTAACAATCTCGATTCTTCTGCAGGAATCGGGGTGAGTCCTAACCAGCAAGTAGATGAAGTAAAGAAATGCCCTGTACTTACTTGCTTCGCTTTCTGGAAGAAAAAATGGAATTTTGAAATCACTTTAGAGCACTTCTTTAAAAGGTCTTTATCAAAGTAATATATAATTACAGCACCACCCTCCAGATTGGACCAGAGGGAAATATTCTGAATCAGAGCTTCATGGAATTAAAGAGAAATGTTCCCATTCTTCTTTCCCAAACCTCACTTCCAGTCCTTTCACCTGTTACCTAGTAAGGCCTAGTAAAAGGAATCAGATCAATAGTTCTGCAATCTCCAGTTCATGTAAAGAGAAAGAAACATTCTTTGAAAATGAGGTAAAGCCAGCTTCCCAAGCCAAGATCACAGGTAAGGAGTATGTATCAAACACCTATCACTTGAAAGAAGGATGGCACTGCTTCCTAAGCAGAGATCACAACTAGGGAGTATGTATCCAGCACCTATCACTTGAAAGAAGGATGGCACTGCTTCTGTAAGATGAGAATAAAGGAGAAGTGTGGGGAAAGAAAGATGCCAAGTCACCAGAGAAACCAATTATGCTTTCAAGCAGCCAGAACATAAGCATATGCCTGTGAGCCTAGGGCTTGAAAGAAACCAGGGAGTGTTGAAAGAAAATCAGGCTTTAGATCTAAAGAAAATCATTTCCTTTGTATATCCTGCCTGCAGTTCTGATTCTTTTTTATCTCCATAGAATTTGCATGAGCCATTTTAATTCATTCTCCTTCACAGTTACAGCACATTTGCCAGCATGCTGGCCTCCTAGTGAAAGAAGTAAATTTTGATATATGCATTTTGGTCTCTTTTAGTAGGATGGATCACAGGACACCATTTTTGCTTTTGAGCTTCAGGGAGCAAATATTTCTTCAATAAGAATACTTATGTGGCAAGAATCTGACAAATGTCTTCACATATGGTGTGTCACTTAAATTTTACCACAACTCTATAAAACATTATAACCCCATGTTAGGGATAAATTCAACAGGTCTTGTGACTTAGTTAAGGCTACAGATCAAGTGCCACATTTGAGCCAAACCAGACTGTTATTTGCCTATTTATAGGAAAAGGTAGATAGCAAGAATGCAAGTCTATCTTTTTTTTCTCTCTCTCTCAAGCTAAAAATATTTTAAAAGTTAAAGTTAAGAATGAAGGCTTATGCATCTCATAGATTTGGATGTGAATGAAACTTGGCTTGCATCTTTTGTGCTCATCACTCTGTGCTTTCCAGAAAGTGCACCAATTACAGTGAATTGCCCACATGTAAATGTAAATGCCTTGTGGATATAAATGAAGATTCAACCAAGGTTTTAAAACTCTCCTTTAAGACTTATTGTCTTGTAAACTGTGCTTGATGTTCTGCTTTAAGGAAGTTGAAGTGGTTTAATTCTGATGGTCTCTGGCTGCATTTCTAGAATTAAGGCTCTACAAAGAGAAAGAAAATTAAACAAAACTTTCCTTCCTTTTGTAACCAATGTATTATGAGGTAGGTGGCTAATGTGGGCGACAGGGAATTGTAGCCTTGTGTTCTCCATTAGAGTCAGTATGAGGCAAGGATCTGTAGAACAGAACCCAATAGATATTTGCAGCCCTTAGGCTGAGGAGGCTGAACCCCTGCCCCAATAAAGCTGGCTGCCTCAGTAGTCAATGTCTGCACTGGAGGCCTGGAAGTTACACAGAGACTCAGTAATGTCCATGTTGGAAGGTCAGAGACTCTGAAGTCTAATGTTGGAAATAGAGTACCTCATTCTGGAAGAAGCCAAGACAGGTGACAATGCCTTTTTCACAGACTTCATTTCTGAGCCACCATTTGGAAGGTGTTGCCCAAGTTGAGGGCAAGTCTTCCCTTCTATATTTTCTCTAGAAACACCCTCACAAACATGCCCAGAAGTGTGTCTTCAAGGATGATTCTCACTCCCATCCACTTAGTTAACCATCACAAAATCAAATATGTTACTTCTCCAAGAATTTCTAGGATATCTATCAGTGAGTAGGATATGCTACTAAATATTTAATACATGCTGAATGCATCCTAGGTAAGTCAATTTTATTGTTTCTCTTTAGAGGAAGATGCTAGAGAGTGGATTTGAGTCTACGGCCATACCACCCTGAACATGCCTAATCTTGGCTGATCTTAGAAGCTAAGCAGGGTGAACTCTGGTTAGTACTTGGATGGGAAAGGGGCTTGGAAAAGTAGATGTGCTAGTATTTACAGTATGACTTCAAAAACGGAATTGACAGAAGAGCAAGTAGGGCAGTAACTGTGCTGGTAACAAGCCCATGTAGTCTCACCTCTGGGCAGCTTCACAGTTGAAGAAAAATGAGAAGCCACATGTTGGAGACATACAGGTGACTGACAGAAGAAGTGTCCCCAAACTACTGGGGATGGTGGGATCAGCTTTTGACTGCTTATTTCCCTGAACAGGTATCAAATGATGCCTATGCTTTTTGGCCTGAAATCAACTGAAATTACTGAAGTGGAGATAAGGAATCAGAACAAGTGTTCCTGAAAGTAAAATGCATTTAGGAGAATGTGCTTATAAGAGAGAGCATCAAGTTTCATATGAGACAAAGGCTTGGGTCAAACTGGCTCAGTTCATTCTACTCCTGGACTTTTAGCCAATGTTCTATCTACTACTCAGAAGATCACAGGTAGCATTTGTCTGGTCACAACCTGTGCGGGGATGTAATGTCTGACTCACTGCTAAGGTTTACCAAGAACACAGCACTGAACTCATCTCACTGAACAAATGTTATAGCTCAAGTATGACTTTTGACTTTTTCATGATTCTTCAGTAATAGGTAAAGGCTTGCTAAGCTAAATATTAGGCTTTTCCAATTGGCCATCATTAAGAGTGATCTCTCTAAGCTCAATAGAATGCTTATTAACAAAAAGGCATTATTTAATGGCTACTCTCCAGTTTATGTTATTTCAAGAGGATCTCATTTTTACATGGAATATGCTGCAAGCAATGGTTATCTAGCACATTTATTTTAATCCCCTTCACTATTAGTGGGTGATATCAAACTGACAGGTACAGAGAGCACACTGAGTAGTGAAAATGAGTAAGGTTGCAAATATCCTTTTAGTTCATAGCCTGGAGAGCTGCCAGGTGACCCTGGTGCACCATGGGGAGAAGCAGACACAAGCCGCTTATTTGGGCCACAGCTTAAAGGAATTTTGTTATTTGGTAAGAAGAAATTCTTGGAGCTTATTGGATAGCAAAGGAATGCTTCTTAGCAGCATCTCCGTCCTTTGTTTTATAAAAGGGTGCTATTAAAGTATTTGCTATCCCAAATGTCCTTATGATTCCTTTCCATTTCTCTAAATCCAGGCAATCCTTTAAGATCTAGAGTCTATTTCACCTTCTCAGTGAAGATTTGTCTGAGCACTCCAATTCACAATAACAGACTCCTCCCCAAATGCCTATGGCTCTAGGAGAAAATGTACAGTAAGGCCAAAACCATGGCATAGGCCTGAGTTCGAGCTCAGGGTGAGCCTGGCTGGGTGACTCCTGATTCCTTTGCTCATCACGCTAGCCCAGTAACACCTGTTTTACTGCTTTGCTGTGCTACAACATTTTTCAATGTTGGTTGATATTTTGATTTTATAATTACCAATGCCAAGAATGCCACTTCACATAAATGTGTAGTACAAATGTCAGAAGTATGTTTAGAGTCATTGCAAAAATTGTTGGGGATTCTTTTCTAATCCCAAGCCAAAAACATTTACTGTTTTTTTTTTTTCTGTGAAACTCAAACAGCAATTTTTAAAATTAGACTTTCTAACAAAAAAGAGTCCAAAACTAATTTAATACATGCTGAGGAATTATGGCAAAAAAAATTAAGTCTTTGTTTTCTCTAATTAAAGCACTATGTTTCTGTAAGAACAGAAAACTTTGTGCATATACTGAAAACACTGTAATTTATAACATACATTCGTCTCAAATTTGAGCCAAGGAGAGGTAAAGGAATAAGAAAGAGGGTGGAGAAGGAGATTGTGGAAAGCACCATATGAAAGGAGATGACAGCAGCAGAAGCCTGGAAACCTACCCAGTTACTGGGTACATGTAACAAGACTGATCATGGGGCAGGTAGATATTCAAGAGCTTTGACATAAGCCTGTCTTGTTTTGGGGACCTTGTAGGTGTCTCTGATCAGTAGCTCAGTGGGAAAAGTAACCAATTACTGGGACAGGAAGTTATAGGCCAGAGCCACTTGTCTTGGTGTTAGCTTCCTCCCACCTCTTCAGGACCCTTCTTACCAGACAAGGCCCCCAGCTTCCTTGGGAGTTTACTGGATTAAAGGAAGGATTTTACTGTATCAATTCATTATTGGTTTAGATTAGTGTATATCTCCCCCCTACTCCTCCCACCACCCCAATTCCTCCCATCCCCTTTGGCAATCTCTCAATTCACCTGTCAGGTTTGCTTACTATTCAAGCTTATCCTGATTAGGAACCACAGTGAGGGAGAAGATGCAGCATTTATCTCTCTGTTCTTGTGTGAGTTTGCTATGTATGATCTTTTCCAAGTCTGTCCACTTTTCTTTAAATCTCATTATGTCATTTTTCCTTACTGCTCAGTAGAATTCAACAGTGTATATGTTCAACAACTTTAATATCCTTTAGTCCAGTGATGGGCATTTGGGTTGATTCCAATTCTTAGCTATTATGAATTGAGCTTCTATAAACATGGTTAAGCAGATGTCTCTGTGCTGAAGCAAGGAATCTTAAGGGTAGATGCCCAGTAGAGAGACAGCCGGGTATGGTGGTAGCTCTATATGCATCTTTTTAAGGAACCAGATTTAATATCTCTCTTCCTGCCCTTCACTTTCCTTCTTCCCTTTTATTTCCCTTACCTTTCTATTTCTTTCCATGATTTATTTCCCCCCATAGCTGCTAGCTCATGTATGTACCAGGACCTTCTCCAGTATTCTATGAGAATGTTTACTGAATGCAAGCTGAGACAGAGGCACTCACACAATGGCAATGGCTGTGAAGCCCA
>PVHP010037138.1:0-17536 GCA_004024765.1 Zapus hudsonius
TTTTTTTCCAAGTTAAGGTGTTTGTGCAAACTCATTTATTTTCTCTTATCTCTTTTGTTGATTTTCTTCAAATGCATTTTCAAAAGCTACTGTGCACATTATAAGAAGTCAATTCTGAATTCTGTAAACAGTAGTTTTCTGGCTCCCATTCTTTGTCTCCAAACAATAAATCTCAGTCCACTGAGATACATTCAACACGCTTATCTATGCTTTCATGGGGATGCACACATAGATCTATTTACATCTAGTAGTTTTGCTACAGACCTGGCTTTTAAGTAATATTACTTATTAGTGATTCCCCATAAAGCCCACCAATAGCAGACATTCATCTTTTCCACTGTTATGTTAATTTTGTTGCAAAAAGTATCCTTCTGTCTTTGTCTTTGTTTCTTAATTTTATTTCTAGAAAAGTTTCTGAATAGACTATTCAGTCAGTGCACATATTTTACTTCAATGGACATCAGCCATATTTTGAAACTCTAGTCACTCTCCACTGAGTACTATTTGAGACAGTGCTTATGCTTGAGGTCTGTATAACTCGCTGAGGAAATATAGAATTACAAGCTGGTGATTAGAAGTATAGTTCTGTCTACTCAGGATGAATGAAACTGAAATTCAATATTTTTACTTGATAATACATAAAAATGCTAACTTTTGCATTTTATTTTTGGCAACATTACATTTAAAAATCATTTATGTTTCTTTACGTTTTATATTTTGGACTCAAATTTTCTTATAAAATATACAAATTCAAGGTCTTAATAAACTAAGTACTCTAAACAGCTAGAAATTATGCATTATATAGTATTTTTAATATTGTTTTCAAATATTACTTTTACTCAGTGAAAATATATATAAATAGGTAAAAGAAAGTTGCATAATTAGCTATGCATAGTGGCATATGCCTTTAATCCCAGCACTTGGGATATAGTAGTAGGAGGATCAACATGAGTTCAAGGCCAGCCTGGGTCTACAGAGTGAGTTCCAGGTCAGCCATTGACTAGAGAGAGACCCTACCTCAAAAAATGCATAATTAACATTAGATGTTTGCTTAAAAGCCAAGCATTGCACAGTAAATACAGAGTGGATGTACCTTTGTGGCACAGTAACTTCTGTGCATGTTTGGTAAATTTTCATTATTGTTTGAATTCCGTGTTCTGTAATGAAATATTTGTATACTAAATAGAGACCAAAAAGTCAATTGTAGAAGGAAGAATGACCCTGCAGTGGGAAATGGATTGTGAGTGTCAGGTAATTTCAATTTTTAAAGAATATTTTGATAAGCAATAATAATTTATCTCAGAAGGATAAAATGTAAGTTAACATAACTTGTATATATTACAGAAAGAAATGTATAAATCATTTTCTTAATTTATAGATTTATAATTAACTATTCTATTTAGTGAATTTTTCATTTTAATAACATACTTTTAGGCTTCCCTCCTAACAAACAAAAGATCCTGATTCTTGGTCATCAATGCAACCATATATCACAATTTTCTGGAATCTCTGGTTGTCTCCAGAAATCTATGCAATAAAGTGCTGTCTAGACTCTCTTTATAAAGGGACAGATCACACCTGCCTGGCCCACCTGCATGCATGAGGTTAATCCATATAATCCGGTCTTGGATTTACTGGAGATCTGGAGAAACTACAGTAAAATCATGAAAAGACACAGTATCATCTTACTCAGAAGTGTGTTCCCACACTCTAATGGAACCTCTTCTTTCTTAATTTTTTTCAAGGCTAACCTCAAACTCACAATGATCCTCTGACCTTAGCCTCCTGAGTGCTGGGATTAAAGGTGTGTGCCATTATGCCCAGCCTAAAACCATCTTTATTGCTGCCTTCTGTTTCTGAGCTTTTCCCGAGCTTTAGTAGGACCAGAGGGCAGTGTAGTTTGGCCGATCTGTGAGTGAGTGTGTAGTGACCCTTACACCTCAAAGTTGATGATCTACACCCAGATATGCCCCATACTGTCATTTTGATGCCTGAGTTTCTGACAGGAAACTCTAGAAAGACAAGAGGAAGTGATCGCATACTGAATTCAGCTTTCTGTTCCTTACTCCAAAGGCAAACTGACAGCAGAGGCCCCCAGAAACTGCCTTGATTGCAGAGCTGATCTTGTCTACTGAATCCAGCCATGAACTTGATTCTAAATCTTGGATCCCATGGGTTTGGGATTGGGAAAACATATAGCTGTTTTGATTATTTTCCATAAACTCTTAGCAGCACACTTGAGCTTCTCTGTCCCTTGGCTATGAAATACCATGCAGGTGTAATAAATAGGTAAACACCTACTTTCTGATTGTCTAGCAAAGAAATGCCAGTATTTTATTCATCAGTGAAACTGAAAACACTAAAATATATACCATAACCCTATATCAATAGTAAAACTTAAAAATAACTCAGTAAGATGAAAATGAAACAACATGAAACAAGTCTGTGTATGTTTGGGTCTGCTGTGTTTAAGATTACACATTAATCCAATTTTCCGAGTTGGTAATCTGATAAAAATAAACAAAGCTCATATTCAGATATGAACTAAATTTCTCCATCTGCCAGAAAGCAACTACCATGTAAGCTGCCTTCCCAGTGAAATGTTCCAAATTCAAGTTCTGTAACCACTAATGTGCTTGAATCATAAAAATGAAAGCCTAAAATTTCACATAAGATAACCTTTCCTCAACACTCAAAATACTTTGCAATGTGAACCTCTTCTTAGTTTTAAAAAACAATCAAATGTTGCTTTATATCAGAAACCATATGAATAATGAAATTGCTGTGTGGTAATCTTGGAAACAGAGCAGAAGTAGGGAAGTGTGTGAGGCTTGTCTTAACTGGACTGGTTCAATCCTGTTTCCTATGTTGGGTTTCATTAGCTTTACAGTTCAGCAAACCAAGACCTTTTGCAGCCTGCCTTCTCCTCCTGCCGCTAGCCTCTGCTTCTCTCACTTACGTTCAGTAAAATGACTAAAACTCATATGAGCCAATTATTTCATGAACTCAGTATGTTAAGTACTAATTAACCAATTTAACTCTTCGCATACTCTCCATTATAGGTAGATGTCCTACTGCCCATAGTATCAAGATGAGGAAATTGAAGGCATTCATTGTTGTGACACCATAATTCACCTCAATATCCATTATCAAAGAGCCAAAAGTTGGAAGCAACCTATGTGTCCATTGTTGGATAACTGAATAAAAGAAACATGGTATTTTCAATAGCTTAAAAAAAATCAAATACTTTGGAATAACCCTGACCAAGGATGTGAAAGAGTTGTATAATGAAAACATAAAAATGTTCAAGAGAGAATTTAAGGAAAATGTGAGAAGATGGAAAGACCTTCCATGCTTCTGGATTGGTAGAATTGATATTGTGGAAATGGCAATTCTTCCAAAAGCAATATACAGATTCAATGCAATACCAATAAAAATTCCAGCTTCATTCTTTACAGAGATAGAAAAAATAATCTCAAAATTTATTAGGAATGGCAAAATACTTCAGATATCCAAAACTATCCTCAATAAGAGAAGCTCCTCAGGAGGTGTCACCATACCTATCGTAGTCAGCCACATGCCACAGGGATGAATCTTCAAACCAGGCACAATTTGGGGGAGAAAAGTATTTAAGCTACAGATCCAGGGGAAGTCCCATAAAAGTGAAAGAGACTGGTCCTCTTCCACAGGTCAAAGCAGAAAGAGAAACCCATCACCAACACCACACACACACTCACACACAAAACAACAAACAGGCAGGAAAGACCAAAGAGAATTTCTTCCCCTTTTATATAGCCTTAGGGTGGGGTCTTACAATCCTTCCCCAGGCTTAATGGCTTCCTGAGAATTTCCTTCCTGCATTGCCAACACAGGAAAGGAAGTCTTTGAGCTTCTTTACATCCTGCCCCCTACTGAGAGGCTGCCTTCTTGTAAACATCCTCAGAGACTCACCCAAGATAATTAAAAGGATCAAGTTGACAACAAAACCTAACCATCACAATACCCAATCTAAAGTTGTACTACAAAGCCATAGTAACAAAAACAGCATGGTAGTGGTATAAAACAGACAAGTAGACCAATAGAACAGAATTAAAGACCCTGCCCTTAGTTGGAATAACTATTGCTGTATGATCTTTGACAAAGGTGCCAAGAATGTTCACTGGTGAAAAGACAGCATCTTCAACAAATGGTGCTGGACAAATTGGATAAATACATGTAAAAAATGAAAGTAGACCCACTCCTCTCATGATGTACAAAAATCAACTCAAAATGGATTAAAATCTCAATATAAGACATGAAACTCTTAAAATCCTGGAAAAAAAATAGGGATTCACCTGATATATGAATCTAGAGACTGACAAAGGGGATGGAGGAATTGGAGTGGAAGGGTGCCAGGGTGGGGGAAGGGGATTACACTAATCTAAACATATAATGAATGGATACCATAAAATCCTTACTTTTGGACAGTAAGCTCTTGAGGAATATGGGAGCATCATCTGGTAAGAAGGGCTCTGAAGAGGGTGGGAGGAAGCCTAATCCTAAAATAATTGGCTCTGGCCTACAACTCACTGTCCAAGCAGCTGGCTACTTCCCACAGTGAGCCATTGATCAGAGGGAACTAAGAGGTCCCCAAAATAAGACAGGCTTATGTCAAAGCTCTTGAATACCTTTACCACGCAAAAGATAAGACCCTATTGCTGAAGAAATCACAGACTACAACCACACAACATGAGAGACCCTGATAGATATGAAACCAACTCTCAGATGGTAGCCTGTGTATTGCTAGAAGGTGTTAAAAGAGCTGCCAGCTGATTGGCTAAGAGATCTGTTTAGTGGCAAAGAACCCTTAATGGAACTGGGATCCAAGGCAAACTCTTATAAAGACCAAGACCCAGACTCCAAAAGGAAGTCCTCACTAGCCATGGGCCTATACCCAGTAGAATTTTGACAAATTAACAATGTTTATCTCATTTAACCTATTCTCACTCTCCTCTGGAGGTTCAATTTGTATGTTTCAGAAGGCAGCAAGAACCGTGGACATTCCAGTTCCACCAATAGGACCTGAGAGTATGGCTGACACCCAGGCAGAAGATGAACCACCCCTGGAATCATCAGTTAGGACCCAAATGACACCTTTGAGGAAACGGCCAGATGACAGAGAATGCTGCCTCCACAGCAAGTTAGACAACCAAGGGTAGTAGAAATGGGGACCAAGGATACCCAGAATAGTCCAAAGCAGAAACCCAGACTTAGGAGCTCATCAGTAAAGCAGACTTAAAACTCACTCACCATGGCTCAGGGAAATATGCGGAAGAGGAGGAGGAAAGATTATAAACGCCATGGTGGGGGGGGGTATCCAGAGACATTGCCCCCTCTACATCAACAACAAGAAAAAAAAAAAACTTACTGCTGTGTGTACAATTCATACCCCCCTCCAGTCAGCATGGACTGTTTCAGCAATGACACTGAGGAGGACCCTAGGTGGGTTGGGGGTGGGAAGGAGGGAAATGGGGATACCAACACAAGACTTGTTAATACAGTGTTTCTAATGATTAACAATGAACAAATCAATTAGTAAAAAATGTAGACCGACAAGCTACAATGTGGATGGACATTATAGTAGCTGTAATAAATCAGTTACACACAAAATAACTAATTTGTTTCCACTCACATAACTATCTAGTTCTTAGAAACAGAAAATAAAAAGATGGTTTTCCAGGGTCTGGGCACACTGAGGAAGAGAGAGTTATTGTTTAAATGGATTCATTTTTAAAAAGTTTCAGTTTTATATAATGGTAACAGCTCAGAAAACTGTCTTTTCAAGTATGTATAGATACTTGAGAGTCAGTGTGCTTACTTAGGTAAGGTAGCAATGTCTATCTTACACAAATAGGTTAAGGAACTTATTGACTTCATCAAGTTTTCTTTATTGACAGTCATGTTAAAATAATTTTAATATTAAATGTTTATTTTCAAACTGTTAAAGGAAATGTACTAAGATGGGGTCTCACTTCTGGAGGATAGATACACTTTCCATTGAAATGTAAACGCCATAATCTGGAAATTTTCTTAATGACAGAAATGCCTTCTCCTTTATGACAAACATCTGGTAATTTAGATTGAGTCAACCAATAAAATATCTCCTATCTGTGTCTCCGCCTTCCTTATTATCACTGCCTCTATGGAACTTAAGCTACATAAGAAATTTAGCTTCCCTTCATTCTAGAAAAATTTCTTGGCCATGACATGAAAATCTTTCAAAATCAAACTCCTTTGAATGAAGCTTAAAATCTTTCACTTTGCAACACAGTGGTCGCAGAGTACTTGTTCCACACACTCCGTTTTCTCATCCCCCCTAAACTCCAGCCACAGCAACCCTTGAGAGTTCCCTGTGTGCCAAGCTAACCTTCCCTGCCTCTGAACGTGCTTTTCTCTACCTGCAGTTCTCCTCTTGCCTTCTCCAAGGAAAACTAATTCCACTCACCATAAAAGGCTTATTTAACAAGCATCCGATCTTGGATCCTGTTCTGCACTCAAAGGGCTCTTACAAGATGGTTTAATGGTACTTGAAAAATGTGGTTGCATTTGTTTTTATATCATCCAATGAGGATATAGCCTCATAAGTGTGATTAAAATGTATTTTTCTGCCTCTAACACTAGCCCAATGTCCAGCAATGACTGAATGCATGGGTGAGAACCAAAGATTGAGTTCCTAGATGAATGCTTATTTGTGAGTTATAGAGTTCAAGTTTCCAGAGTGACCCATGTTCCTACTTGAGAATGGATCACTAGCCATGGAGACTCTGTCTTGGTTGCAGAAGTAAATGCATTTGTGAAATAGAAATTTGATAAACAACATTCTTCAAACAATGGCAAAAAAAATCTGAATCCCTAATAATAGTCAAAGTCATCGTTCAGGTGACAACATCCTGCTGAGAAACAGCAACACCATAGGAGGAGTTGTGGCTAATGAGGAGGTGAGGTGGGTACATGTCCAGCACCTGAGCTGTATGCTGCACCAGGGAGTCGTCCATCAGTTATCAAACTGCTGCCAATCACCAGATCACCAGTGATGTCCTGCTCACATGAGAAGAGTGAATTTAAGAGAAATCGCGGATAAATTTGCAGTGATTATAAAGTCCTTGTTGGATAAATTGGAGGAAATAAAGACATAAGTGTAGGGTTTTTTTTTTCTCCCTGTTGAAGGTCATGAATTTGGAAAGAAAGTAATAAGAGATTGAAAAGTAGATTGGGTCATATGGAGCAAAGAATTTTGACAGATTTGGAATTTACCCAATAAGCAATTAGGGACTATTGGAGCTCTTTACTAAAGGAAGTAAATTTGCATTCTAACTTTTAAGTTCAACTCATGTATACTGAATTTATAGAACCAATTAAGTGTGACATAAATTCCTCTAAAATCTACAAAAACTAAAATATTTTATGAGACACAAAGTATTAAATTTTGAATGGCAATAACTTTGTTAATTTACTGAACTTTCGAATTATTGGATGACATTTCTTAGTTCACTGTATATCACTACTTTATTGTTTAGTCCTACTGCTAAAGGCTACTTAGGAATATAAATGTACATCAAAACCCTACAGGAGTAATGCAGGAAGATGGAAATTGAGCTCACTCCTCACTCCCCAAATACAGGTCTACTTCCAAGTAGTCAGTGCACTGGTCCTACTGAAGAGGGTAAAGAAACAGAAGAATATTGTGATCCCATGTCCACACACAGGTACTTTTCTGGGGAAAAAAACACAGGAAAAAGGATAGATTTGTTTTCCTACATTTGGTGGATACATTTAGAGTGATCACAATTAAAATTGTTTACACCTGGGGTGGAGCAATTGTTCCATAGTTAATGGCATTCTCTTACAAAGCCTGATGGCCTGGGTTCAATTCCTTAGTACCTACGTAAAGCAAGATGCACAAAGTAGTACATTCATCTGAAGTTTATTTAAAATATTAAGAGGTCTTGATATGCCTATTTTCGTCTCTGTGTGTGTCTCTCTCTTTCTCTCTCTCTTCCTCTCTCTCTCCTTGCAAAGAAATAAATAAAATAATTTTAAAAATTGTTTAGGCAGATATAACTTTTCCTTAGGTGCTTCTCAGCATGGTACCTTGAAGGATGATTGTATGCACACCAGCTGAGAAAGACATGTCATTTTTCAAAAGATATTCTAGACATAAGTAAACAAGCTCATATTTCAAACTGTTTGTATTAGAATGCTTAATTGCCCCATGGTAACAAATTGCTTTTTAGTCACACAATTCTATATACTATGAGCTAGTTTTGTAAAAGTAAGGGTGGTTCTTTTTCAACATACTGGGTCCAGATAGGAAGCTCCTTATTTGGCACCTTTGAAATTTTCTTTTTTAAATAATTTCATTTATTTATCTGTAATAGGAGAGAGGAGGAAATGAGAATGGGCATGCCAGGGTCTAATGCCATGACAAACAAACTCGAGACATAGGTGCCACTTTGTGCATCTGGCTTTACATAAACTAGGTACTGGGAAATTGAATTCAGGTGCTCCATCTTAGAAAACAAGTGCCTTCAACCAGCCCCCTCTGAAATTTTCTGTTTTAAAATTATCTCCCAATAATTTTGGGATGATATTAGACAATAGTACTCAAGATATTATATTGTTTTACCTAAGTCACTTCACAACATAAGTAATACTCACCTGACATCATTCTCTGATCACAGATAGCACTAGCTATATATCGCACTAGCTATATATCAAGTACTAGGCTAATAGGTAAGGATGTATTCATGGAATCCCCAATTTTAGCAAACATAATTTTCCTAATAGCTCATAAACGTGGTATGTATCACTCAGACTTTGCAGAAGAGGAAACAAAAACAAAGCAGCATTAAATGAACTTCATTGTTAGGCAGATTGGAAACGTAGGCAATTAGGCTCTTGATTACACTCCCAATCACTAAATTTCAACCCTGCTTGATGAGGTGTTATACTCTCTCTTGTTTTCTATAAAACTCCTTTCATGATCATGCTATAATAAAATCATATACACATATGTCCATATGTAATATATACGACATAGCATGTGCACATATATCCATATGTACATATGCATGCATGTATATATGTGTATGTATATGTATGTGTGTATATATGTATGTATATGAATATATATATTCATCCAAAACACTCTGTGCATTTGTAATGAGCAGGGAGGAAGATTCTTTTATGTATCTTTATAAACATTCTAACACAGTGACACATTACATGGTAAATTCTCAGTATGTGCTGATGAACCCACCTGAGCTCCATGTCTTCACACTAGTGAGACAACTTGCTCATTAAGCAAGCATTTGTTTCTTCATGATGTCTGACTTTCACCTTGAATTTCTTACTGCTAATCATCAACCAGATCGCCATAGCTGAGACAAAAGTAGTAATAATATAATATCTTCTGCTATAATAATACAGAAATAAATATAGCAACAACAATGAAGTTGTTGAACATTGGAAAATCAACTAAGACTTCAGTCTTGGTTAGTCTGGACATTAACAGTGGTCTGGGCTCTATACAACAAGGAGGTTTTGCTCCAAGGTGGGTCTGTGTATCCTATGCCAGTGTACAAAGGGGCAGCCTAGAAATGAAGTATCTAGTCAGTAAATTATTCAATTGGGGATCATCTGACAAAAGTCGGTTTTTGTTGTTGTTCTTGAAGAGAGTATACATTTTTTTCTAATCAGAAAAACTTTTTTTTTTATTTGCCATCACAGAACATCAGCTAAAGCCAGAAAAATCATTAAACTGAATGTAAAAGCCTACTGGTTAGAATTTTAGCTAACATTTCATCCTACTGGCTTTGGAATGCAATTAAGAGGCAGTAACACTGAGTCACAATTTATCTCAATATAATGACTTCTGGCTCTAAAAAAAAAACCATTAAAGAATGAGAACAAGAGCTTTCCTCTTCACAATTAATATTTACTAAGTCTCTAGGGCTGAAATGATCTCAGCCTTTTTCTTCTAGTCTACAATTCCAGCTGCAGTTTTTTTCTCATTACCATAGCAACTGCAGGAATGTAAGCATTGTATTTCCTTCTCTGTCCAAAACACATAAAAGGGGGCAGAGTAGCAACAACCACCAGGAGGCAGATAAATGCACTAACATGATCATAATTAAGAATTTACATTTGTGTGAGTATTTTGAAAGTACATCTGACTTCAGCGCACTTAGATCATTCAACTATGACAAATACATATTCATTCAAGCTTATTGAATCAAGATTCATTAGTTTCAGTTACACAGACTTTCTACAAAGAATTCTTAAATTTACTAGTTTTGTCTCTGTCTAAACAAATGGTAGAACATAAATCTCCCCATTTAGGCTATAGAGAACCATATTGCATAAAATAATGTTTTATTTATACCAAAAAGAAGCAGGAAAATGACCAAAATATAACAAGTTAATGACTTAATTCCTAATTTTGTTGTTTATGTAACTAAATCGTGTTAATAGTAAAGAGATTCTTTTGTGCTTATTTTTGCATATAAGTTCTATATAAAGCAGTAGAAGGATCACAATTCTAAAAGAACTCCATGGATCTTTCAAACATCTAACCCCTACTCCCTATGTCTAAGAGTTAGATGACTTTAGAAATCCAAGGTCTGTCCTGACCATGATCTAGTGGATTTCAAAGTGAAATACCTATGACATTCCTCATCGTAATTCAATAACTCTGGGTACATTGGCATCTTTTCTTGGTTGTGTCAGATATTATATGTATTCTGGGGTAGTATCTTCTAAGAGAGAGAGAGAGAGAGAGATTTCAGTTCTAATCCAGAAAGTTTTCTATTACTTCATATTTATTTTTATTTTAAACTTTAAAATTAGATGGCTGATTATGTTTGTATATTATTTAGTATCATATTAGAATTTATGTACTACATGGTATAGTCAATACACTGACTCCATTTTACTCTATACAGGTTCTTCCTTGGGAACCATATTTTACAGCGGTACATGGACTGCATTGGTGTTGATGCTTTAGCAGATGCAGCACATGGAACACACACAGCCTGAGCCCACCTGTTCCTGCAGCAGGTTGTCAGATGGAGCACTGTGTTGATTTTTGCTCACCAGTACAGGGAGCAGCGTGGAGGAAGTGTACCATAGACTCCATTGTGAGTATGAGCCAGTTTCAAAAAGCACCTTACATGTCATTCCCAGGAGTTCAAATGGATGTAAATTACAAGAAAACATAAAACAAATCAGTTACACTTTTAAAAGGATATCTTAGGAGATGCATTGCAGTGAGGATAAGCTAAAAAGTTCTGCCTATTGTGCTGAGATAAAGTTAAACAGAAGCAATAAAGTTGGGTGAGATGGGGATGTGGATTAGAATACTCAGGAGGACAGTTTTACAGGATTTAGTAATTTGAACATATGTGTGAGTCAGCAAACAAGACTATCTGGAGGTGACAACATAGCTTCTAACTAAAGAGCCATGAAGGTGAAACACATTGAATCATACAGAAATGCTCTAGACTTCTCCACAAAATTGCATATATAACAGGTTTCCTACCTTCAAGCATCCTTCATTTTCTGTGTTCAATCTTTGCCTCCCAGATTGCTTTTACGGGTAAAAAACACAGAGACAGTAAATATCTTCTCACCTCCAAATTTTATTAGAAGATATTTAAAGTCATTCATTTAAAATGACATTAAATATAAGAGAATAATTCTCTTGTGCTTATAAATAACCAAGAATATTAATCCTTTATGATTACTTCTCCTTAGCCCTTTCTCATTCATCTGATAATCAGAAAAAAAATAATAATTTGTAAAACAATTGAAGAAAGCTAACTATAAATGTTTTTTAAAAAAAGAACACTAAAATTAAGATAAAATTCTGAGGCAAGGCCAGGTGAGGGCGCTCTGCCTTGGCTACCCAGGTGAGGCCAAGCTGGGGACCTGCACCCTGGCCTACCACTGGCCATTGTGCCCAGAGACTCTGCCCTTTGATCCCCTTCACCCCAGGTGTGGTCAAGGTAGGGAGCTGGGCCTTGGCTTGCCATCAGCCCATGAGTCCTGTGACCCCACACACCAATCCCTACTTCTGGTGGTCCAACCCACCAGCCTGCTTGTGCTGCTGAAGATTGGAATACCCCACATATTACCTGACATCAGAGGAACCCAGCACATGCTAAAATCTCACCAGTCCTCGCTGCAAAAATGGGTGAGGTCCCTGCTCCTGCTGAGGGCCTGTGGAAAACAATCTCTCACCTGAACATGGGCAGATCTTAATGCAAGAAGGATACACAGGCACAGTTCCCCATATGAAGTTTGCCAAGCCCCACTTTGGAAGTCTGCAACGAAAATATCAAAGAAAGGGCACAGACGCAAGTCTAGGAAAATATGGCAACATGTTCAGGACATCTCTGCAAGGAATCCATATCCAGATTATTAATGGAAATGGAAGCAAAAATTGATAATATAAGAGAAAATGTGCAGAATTAGCTTGCAAGCTTCACCAAGAGGCTTAACAAAATGGACAGAAAAACAGATGGACTTTGGTAGAACAATAAACAAGCTAAAGGCAAACCAGCAATCAGAGAAACTCAAGAATCAGCTGTCTAAATTTAACAAAGACATGATCAAATATAAGAATGAGTACCAGGAATTATTAAGTAAGACAAGCTTTGAAATGAAACTGCAACTCAAAAAAAGAGATGGAGACAATGCAAAAGCTCTATTGGAAAATCAAAATCAAATGGAGATATTTAAAGTATCCCTAGAATCCCTCACTACCAGAGTTAATAACCTGGAAGATAGAACCTCAGACATGGAAGACAAAGCAGAAGAAAGAGATCGGGATAACAAAAACTTGGGTAAGTTCAAAAAAGCATGTGAACAAAATATGAGGGAACTATGAGACACCCTTAAGAGACAAAATCTCCAGAGGGTGCAGATAATAGAGGGGGAAGAAATTCAGGACAAAGGTATCAAGAAAATATTTAAGAAAATTATTGAAGAAAATTTCCCCATTCTAGCAAAATATAATCCCATCCAGATACAGAAAGGACACAGAACACCCAACAGGCAAGACTAAAGAAGAACTCCCCAAGACAAATTATAGTAAAAACCCTAAACTTTGAAAGCAAGGAGAGGGTTCTAAAGCAACAAGAGCAAAACAAAGCATCACATGTAAAGGCATACCCATCAGAGTTACACCACAGAAACCATGAACATGAAAAGGGCTTGGAATGGCTTACTCCAAAGCCTAAATCACTTTGGCTTTCAACCAAAACTACCATACCCTCTCAAAGTATCCCTCATAATAGACGGAGAAAGTAAAATATTTCAAGATAAAAGCCATATCTATCACTATATGGACACTAAACCAAACCTACAGAGATTTCTCCATGACATATTCTGCAAGAAGACCCAAGTAACCAAACCCAAGAGGCATCCAGAAAGTGGGCACAATAATCATGACTAGAGGAGACAAAATAACAAGAGGCATCAAATCCCATAAACCCTACTCTATGTCTGGGATTGAGTCAAGATTCACAAGTATAACTTTGAATATTAATGGTCTTAACTTACCCATAAAAAGATACAGGCTAGCAGGATGTATCAGAAAAATGGATCCTTCCATCTGAGACCTCCAAGAAACCCACCTCACCTCTAAAGACAGGAACCTCTCAGGGTGAAAGGTTGGAAATTAATATTCCAAGCTAATGGAAATAAAAAAAGCAGGGGTTGCTATATTAATTTCTAACAAAATAGAATTCAAACCAAAATCAACTCAAAAGGACAATCAAGGACATTTCTTACTCATCACAGGAACAATCCAACAAGAGAATATCACCATCATAAACATATATGCACCAAATACAGGTGCACCACAGTTCATAAAGCAAAAATTAATGGAAAACAAAACAAAAATAAACTCTAAGTCCATCATAGTTGGGGACTTTAATACACCACTATCATCTTTAGAAAGATAATCAAAACAGAAGGTCAACAGGAAAAGAGTAGAGGTCAACAACATTGTAGAAAAACTGGACCTAATAAATGTATACAGAACATTCCATCCCAACTCTACAGAATATACATTATTCTCAGCCACTCACGGAACATTCTCCATAATAGACCACATATTAGGACATAAAACATGCCTCAACAAATTCAAGAAGATTGAAGTAGCACCCTGCATTATATTGGACCACAATGTATTGAAGCTGGAAATAAACAATGAGAGAAAAAAACAGAAATCACACCAACTATTGGAGATTCAACAATATGCTATTAAACAATGAATGAGTCATTCAAGAAATCAAATTGGAAATTGAAAATTTTATTGACCTTAACCATAATGAAAATACATCATACCAGTACCTATGGGACATAATGAAGGCTGTCTTAGGGGAAAAATTTATAGTACAGAATGGCTTCATAACAAAGACAGAGAGATCTCAAATTAACAATCTAACTAACCACCTAAACACATTGGAAAAATTAGAATAATTCAACCCAAGGAGCTCAAGGTGAAAAGCAGAGATCAATGAATTAGAAACAAAGAAAACAATTTTAAAAATTGATGAAACAAAAAGCTGGTTCTTTGAAAAAATAAACAAGGTTGACAAACCCCTGGCCAATCTAACCATATGGAAGAAAGACAAGTCCCAAATCAACAAAATCAGAAATGAAAAGGGAAAGATCACAACACACACCAATGAAATTAGAATAATCATCTGGACATACTTCCAAAACCTCTATTCGACAAAACTGGAGAATCTGTAAGTAATGGACAAATTCTTGGATACCTACCACCTACCAAAACTAAACCCAGAGCAGATAAATCTCCTAAATTAACCTATGACATTGATCAAAATTGAAAATGTAATCAAAAACCTCCCCTGGATGAAAAGTCCAAGTCCTGATGGATTCTCAGCCAAATTCTACCAAACCTTCATCACAGAATTCAAACCACTCCTTCTAAGAAGCTTGCCTCACTCTAATATGAAAACCAGAAAAAGACAAATCCAGAAAGGAAAACTTTAAACCTATATTCCTGATGAACTTAGATGCAAAAATTCTGAATAAAATATCTGCAAACCAAATTCAACAACATATTAAAAGTATTATCAATCTCTATCAGGTAGGCTTCATCTCAGGGATGCAGTATTGGTTCAACATATGGAAATCAATCAACATAATCCACTGAATATGTTTTGCTTAACCACAAAAACCACATGGTCATCTCAATCAATGCTGAGAAAGCCTTTGACAAAATCCAACATCACATCATGATCAAAACACTTGAAAAGACTTGAAATAGAGGGCCTATACCTCAATGAAAACAAAACTCCTAAAGCCCAAATAATACTCAATGGAAAAAGACTCAAGGAGTTCCCACTAAATTCAGCAACAAGACAGGGGTGCTCACTCTCACCATTGCTCTTCAACATAGTCCTTGAAGAACTAGTCAATGCAATAAGACAGGAGAAAGACATAAAAGGAATACAAACTGGAAAGGAAGAAGTAAAACTCCCCCTTTTCACAGATGATATGATTATATAGATATAAAGGTCAGCACCACCAAACTACTGAAGGTGATTAATACCTTCAGTGTAAAGTGACAGAATACAAAATTAACTCACAAAAACCAGTAGCCTTTCTGTATTCAAATGACATACTTACAGAAATTGCAATCAATGAAACAGTCCCATTTTCAAAAGCCACAAATAAAATCAAATACCTAGGAATAATAGTAACCAAAGATGTGACAGACTTCTATAATGAAAATATAAAAACGCTTGAGAAGGAAATTGAGGATGCCGTGAAGAGATGGAAAAATATTCCATTCTCCTGCATTGGTAGAATTAATATTGTGAAAATGGCAATATTTCCAAAAGCTATATACAGATTTAATTAAATACCATTAAAAATATCAGCCTCATTCTTTGCAGAAACAGGAAAAAATAATCTCTAAACTTATTTGGGATGGCAAAAGGCTTTGGATATTTAAACACATTCTTAGTAAAACAATCATGTTAGACACTATCACCATACCTAACCTAAAGATATACTACAAAGCCACAGTAACAAGAACAGCATGGTACTGGCTCAAAAATAGCAGACCAATGGAACAGAGTTGAAGACCCTGCCCTAAGCTCGAGCAACTATAATTATGTCATATTCAACAAAGATACCAACAATGTTAACTGGTGTAAAAATAGAATCTTTAACAAATGGTGGTGGACAAATTGGATAAATACTTGCAAGAAAATGAAACTAGAGCCTATCCTCACACCATGTGCAAAAATCAACTCCAAATGGATCAAAGACCTCAATTAAGACCTAAAATTCTGAAAAACCTGGAAGAAAAAATTGTGGGAACTCTCTATGAGACATGAATAGGAAAAACTTCCTGAATAAACCTCTGATAGCTAAGGAAATGCAATGATCATTTAACCAATGGGATCTCATCAAGCTAAAACGCTTCTGTACAGACAAATGTCATACTCAAAGCCAATAGACCATCATCAAACTGGGAGTTAGTCTTTGCCAGCTACAGTACAGATAGAGGTCTAATATCTATAACATACAGAGAATAAAAAATTAAATTAAGTATCAAACAGCCCTCTCAAAAAATGGGAAACTGACCTCAACAGAGAATTCACAGAGGAAGAAATAATAATGGCCAACTCCCATTTGACAAAAATGTTAAATGTCATTAATCATCAGAGAAATGTAAATCAAAACAACAATGGTATTCCACCTTACTCCAGTCAGAATGTCAAACATTTAAAAATCTATGAATAGATGCTGGCTAGGATGTAGGGGAAAAGGGACCCTTATTCACTGCTGGTGGGAATGCAAACATGTACAACCACTTTGGAAAGCAGTGTGGAAGCTCCTGAATAGGATGGATATAGAGCTACCAGAGTGTGAGCTATCTCTCAACTGGACATCTACCCCCAACTTTCCTTGCCAAAGCACAGAGACATTTGCTCAACCATGTTTATAGCAGTTCAATTCATAAAAGCATAGAAATGGAACCAACCCAAATACCCATCACTAAAGAATGGATATCAAAGTTGTGGTACATATACACTTTGGAATCCTATGGAGCTGAAAGGAAAAATGACACAACAAATTTAAAGAAAAGTGATGGACTTGGAGCAGATCATTCTTAGCAACCTCACACAAGAGTAGAGAGCCAAGTACAGTCTATTGTCTCTCATATGTGGTACCTAACCAGGTTAAGCCTGAACAGTAAGAAAATCTCTCAGTGAACAGAGAGACTGTAAAAGGGAATGGGAAGAATTGGTCGGGGGGGAGGAATGAGAGGTTGGGGGAACTCATACAATAAACCAAACTAATAATAAATCAACACCATAAACCCTAGTTTTAAAACAGCAAGCTCCTAAGGAAGCTGTAGGCTCTACCTGGTACAAGGGGCCATAAAGAGGATGACAGGGAGCCAAAACTCAAGAATAATTGTTCAGCCCTATTGCTGAATAAATCACAA
>PVHP010037139.1:0-17539 GCA_004024765.1 Zapus hudsonius
AAAAAAATAACTTTACTATTGTGTGTCGGGCCACATTCATAGCTATCCTGGGCTGCAGGTTGGACATGAGCACAAGTCTGAAATTACTGTTTTGTTTTCTTTATCTTTCCCCCTCTCCACATGATCAGTTCTTCTCTCTCTCCCCCGTCCCCTCTTTCAGTCTTCTTCATAGCATTAAATGTTACACATAGTAGGTACTCAAAAAATATTTGGTGAATAAATCCTTTCTATCTATTGTCTTGTTTATTCTTCACAGAAACTGATTGAAGCGACAATATGGACAATAATTTTTATTTATAAGTAACTCCCCTCAAAACACACACACACACACACACACACACACACACACACACACACACACACAAAACCAGGACCAGAGAGCTTAAGCAACTTTCCTAATGTAACATGGCTAAGAAACTTTCTGTTCTATGCATAACCCATGTTATAAAAGAAGGCTAACTTGGGGTTACTGGCCCCTTTATTTTCTCTTCCAAAAATGTTAATTAAATCCCAGCGTGTTAATTTAATCCCAGCACTGGGTAGGCAGAGATAGGTGGATTTCTGTGAGTTCCAGGGTAGCCTGAGGCTACACAGTGAATTCTTGGTCAGCCTGGGCTAGAGTGAGACCCTACCTTGAAAACCAAACCAACCAAACAAACAAACAAAATGCTGATGAAGTCTCCTTTCTTGGCTCTCCCTTATATATGCTAGGCGTGTGGGATCACAGATACCCCACAGAGCACCCTGCTTTCCGCTAGGATTCTGGGGCTCCAAAACCAGATACTCATGCACGCCTGGCAAATGCTTTCTCCTCTGAGCCTCTGCTCAGCCTCCATTACCTGTGTTTTTGATTGGCATCTTGGGACAGGTGGCTGTGTCTAGTTTATTAGGGCTGCAGGCTGGTGTTCTCTCCTGAATTCTGGTGACCACTTCTCTGTGTCTTCATATGGGCAGCATCTCACCTGTCACAGTACTTATGTCTTCAGTTGGCATATTGGGACAGCGATCTTGACTTCTTTCAATGATGACCACGGAATAGCCTCTTCGTGAATCGTTCCGTATCAAGTGGAAATTCTCAAATTATATAGTTAGATATTTTTAACAAGCCAATTTGGTGGAGACACTGGGCTAAAAGGGCAAACCACATTGCAAAGTTGTAAAAGTCTATGTATTTTTCTCTCTTTTTAAATTTTTAAAATATTTTATTTATTTGAGAGAGAGAGAGAGAGAGAGAGAGAGAGAGAGAGAGAGAATGGGTGCACCAGGGTCTTCTGCCACTGCAAATGAACTCTAGATGCATGCACCACTTTGTGAATCTGACTTTACATGAATAGTGAGAAATTGAACCCAGGCTCTGCAAGCACGTGCCTTTAACAGCTAAGCTGTCTCTCCAGCCCATAATTTAAAAAAATTATTAGTTATTTGTAAGGAGGGGGGATGGACACATGAATTCCCCACGCATGTGCCACTTTGTGCATCTGGCTTTATGTTAGCACTGAGGAATTGAGCCTGGGTTGTCAGAGTTTGCAAGCAAGTGCCTTTAACTACTGAGTCATCTCTACAACCCCCAAATTCTATATTTGAAAAAAAATACCCACCAATTAAGAAATGATGCAAGGAATCTCAACTGGTAAAGTGTTTGCATGAAGCCCTGGGTTCCGCTTTTGCACTGCATAAACTGGGTATGATGGTGCACACGTAGAATCCCAGAATTTGTGAGGCGAAGGCAGGACGATCAGAAGTGCAAGGTCATCCTCGATTACATGGCAAGTTTGAGACCAGCCTGGCATACATGAGCCCGTGCATGAAAAATAGGAGCTGATGTGACAAGAGGAGGAGACAGGAGCCTGAACACAGATGCACACATCTCTCCTTGGGTCCTACAGCCAAGCTGCTCCTGTGCTGGGATAAGCATATCCTGTCAACACATCTCCACAGATTCACAGAGCACACAGCCCCCCCCCCCCTCCATCCCTCTCCTGGATCCAGGTTCTGTACTCATCTGCTCTCCAGGGCTTGGCAGTCTGGTCTGGACTCAGGGCTCCTGGAGTGCTAGCAGACTTTGTTCAAAGAAGCAACCTTTGGCAGGCTGGCCCAGATGCAGAGCCGACATCTGGAAACCATCCCTCGTCTTGGCCCAGACTTCGGAGATGTGGACTCAGGTACAACCACACCCCAACTATTGATCCAAACACAAGGGCCCAAGCATTCCAGAGGTCTCTGAGGCTGTGTTGGGCTGAAGCCTGATGGGGAGTCATTTGGGAAACATGAGGACCACCGGACAACAGGCATCCTTACCTAAGTGTTCTATCTTGACACCCTCACCTGAGCTTGGCCCATGGGTGGGAAAAGACCATCCTAGCCTGGGAGTGAGTGAGTCTCCCAGTTTCAGAGTTTATAGCTGGGACAGAGCACAGACATGAGGGTAAAAGATCTGCATACGGTATGAGTTTAGGATACTTCTAATCTCAAGGAAACTTCTAAAAAGACAGAAATTCTTCATGTTCTTGCTCAGCTCATCAGTGCTTGCCCAAAGACGGTGTACTATGTTCACCATTACCTGGCATTGGTAAGCTGCCAGAGGGGTTTGTGTGTAAGGATGGATAGTGGCATTTCTGGGAGTTATGGAGTAAATGCTTGTTTTAAGAACTTATGTCAAGAAGCCAACCTCTGTTGACAGATTTGGGATGTAATGGATCCTGCAAAGCAGGGTCTTCCCTGGTCAAGGCTGCCTGGCCTGACTTATTGTCTGTTACTATCCTTCAACATGAGTGTCTCCCAAATAAACATTAACTTTTCTCCAGCAGATAATGTTAAACATACAGACGAAGGGCTGGGGTGATGGCTCAGCAGTTAAAAACACTTGCTTGCAAAGCCTATAGGCCAGGGTTCGATTCTCCAGTACACACATAAAGCCAGATGCACAAAGTGGCACATGCATTTGGAGTTCATTTGCAGTGGCAAAGAGGTCCTGATATGTCATTCTCTTAGGTCCATTCTCTTTCTCTCTCTTGCAAATAAACATATTTTTTAAAAAATTACAATACAGATAAAACAAAACAACAATAAGAAAACACCCTCATTTCTCAAGCAAGCCCTAGCATTAGAGCCGACCAATGTTCACACTACTACAGTAATCAAATGCTGTGGCCGCCATCCCTCCCACCCCAATTCATACATTGGCATCTGTGGTAGTTTGAATGTATGTCCCCCATAGACTCAGGTGTTTTATTAAAGCTTCTAACTTGGGTCTCCAGCTGCCTGAATGGAGGAGGTGTCACTGGGGGTGGATCCTAGGGTCCAGCCCTAAGGTGAGTAGCTTGGGGTTGGATCTGATCCCCAGCTCAAAGGTGTGCAGAGCAGCCTGAGCTCTGGTGGGTCCCTGCTGCCTGCCGCCCATCTGTGTTTGCTGCTTTTGTTTATTTAGGCTGTTTGGTTGTCTCTCTCTGCTTGGATGTATGGAAGCAGCTTCTTCAGCCATGGATGGAACTTCCCCTGGATCTGTAAGCCTGAAATAAATACCTTCCTTCCATAAACTGTGCCTGGCTTGTATGTTCGTCCCAGCAGCATGAATCTGACTACAAAGGCATCCTAACCTTTAAGGTACAGTGCTAGGAGGTGGGCTTTTGGGAAGTGGTTGGGTCATGAGGTGGGGCCTTCATGCCTGGGATTAGTACTCTTCCAAACCATGTTCCAGGGAGCTTCCCTGGCCCGTGGATCATGTGAATTACAGTAAATGTTGCCTATGAACCAGGAAGAAGGACCTCACCAGACACCAAATCTGCCACGCCTTGGTCTGTGAGAAATGGATTTCTGTCGCTTCCAAGTCACTTGGCCTGATGTAGCCTGTCATAGCAACCTGAATGGACCTCTTTTTAAAAAATTAATTGCTTACTTAATTAATCAGTTGAGAGAGAGAATGGATGCACCAGGGTCTCTAGCTGCTACAAATGAACAAATGCATGCATCTCCCTGTGCATCTGGCTTTATGTGGGTACTGGGGAATCGAACACTGGTACTTAGGCTTTGCAGATGGTATCTTAACCACTGAGCCATCTCTCCAGCCCATGAATGGGCTTTTCTCATACACATACTCTTTAAATAATGAAAAAGAATCCTTGAATACCATTATCTAACCTGTGTCTCATGCAATGAACCATAATATTCCATGGTCACGACTTCAGTGGTACCACTGGGTGGGGATTGAGGATGGATATAGACTTTTTATTGTGCAGCGCTAGGTGAGCCAACTCAGGGCCTTCACATCCTAACTCTAGGGAACACTAAGAGACACCCCAGCCCTATAGGGATATTTCCAATTGTAATTAGATGGGGGTGAGGTCATCCAGGAGGGGTGCAAGTGACATTTCAGAGGGTAAAGGAGCAAACTCCTAGATGCCATCCTCCTGCTATACCCAGGGCAATCCTAATTTTGAAGGTTCTGAGGGGCATTTATGCAGGTAAAATAAAACACCAAAAGTTTATAATGAATAAAGTCTAAAACCTAATTCTATTTTACAATTAAACATCAAGGGTTTTTTTTGGGGGGGGGCATGGTTTTAATATACGCTGAATATTCTAACAATGTATATGAGTTTGTTTATACATTTAACTATGAAATATTGACCGAACTGCCCGGAAAGCTTTCACTAGCGCTGGTAATGCCAAGAGAGTATTTGAGTCTTCACGCCATTGGTCACCAGTGCATTCTTGGTGCTATGCATGCTGTTGGATGTACCCACCCAACTGTGACAGGAAGAGAGCGCCTCCTCTATTTAGTTGTCTTCCTTCTACTAAATATATGTTTAAAAGTAGATCCAGGGCTGAAGAGATCTCAAAGGTTAAAGCATTTGCCTGCAAAGCAGAAGGACCTGAGTTTGATTCCCCAGGACCCACGAAAAGCCAGATGCACAAGGTGGCACATGTGTCTGGAGTTCCTTTGCAGTGGCTGGAGGCCCTGGCATGTCCATTCTTTCTGTCTGCCTCTCTCTCTCTCTTTCTCTCAAATAAATAATAATAATAATTTTTTTAAAAAGTAGATCAATAGTTCGGTTTCTTCACTGTGTCTTCAAGTGTTGTGCTTAAAAACTGCAAATTGAAACAACTACTCTTGGCTGCGGACACCTTTGTGAGCTCTGCTCTCTATCTTTCATGCTGGGAACCTTTGAGTTACAATTCCCAGATTCCTTCCAGCTGCTTCCCTTGGGTTTCTGCCAAAAGGAGGGATTCAGGGAGGAAGGAAGGGGATCTCGGCAGATGCCACCTGACACTGGGTGACATCATTTATCATTTTCCCTTCTGTGCCTTCAGTTCTGGGCAGGGGGCAGGGGTGAGTCCCTGTAAGTCCCAATCCTGGAGAACCCCACCTCCCTTCACTTGCTCTTTAAACTTTTCCAAAATCTGAGTAACCAATGCCTGATATCACCTCACCTCTGTTTGGAATACCCAGAGTTCCTTGTTGTCCTGATTGGACATAGCTGGATAAAAATGCTTATGTTTATGTGATTTTGTTTGACTTGTTTGTATCAGAATTAGAACGTTACATACAGCTCTGTAAAGTGATGCACTTGAGCAGACATATTGCCTCTGAATTTAATTTTGGACCAAGGAATGTTCTTTCTTTCTTTCTTTCTTTCTTTCTTTCTTTCTTTCTTTCTTTCTTTCTTTCTTTCTTTCTTTCTTTTTTCTTTCTTTCTTTCTTTCTTTCTTCTTTCTTTCTCTTCTTCCTTCTCTCTCTCTTTCCTGCCTTCCTTCCTTCCCTCTCTCCCTCTCTCTATTTCCTTCCTTCTTTCTTGCCATGATTGGGTAGAGCCAGTAAGCAAATAGATACACAGAGCCCAGGTTGTGAGACCTCTTCTAACAATAGCAATGGATCACCAATGCTAAAGACATATCTTGTACACCTAAGTGGCTCTTCACTCCAAATATTGGGCAAAAATAAGTAGAGAGATAGGGAAGGTTAATACACCTGGAGTATTAATACTTCCTGTAAAGTTTATTAAGAAGTTTTCTTATTAGGATAATCTACATAATAAGTAAGGGTAAAATAATGTATTTGAACCTCTGATATATTAATATTGTGATTTCAATTTGAAATACTTCATTAGTATTAGATTTAATTATGTTAATTTTAAAACCCTAAATTGTTAAACAGTACCTAAGTGTTTAACTAAACTGACTGCTATGTCTTTAAGTTCAGTTAAATTTGCAAGGTTCTTAAGAGTTTGGAAGATTTTGTTTTATAAATCTATCCATTCATGCACTAGGAGTATTTGAGGAAATCAGGCAAGTGCCTTAACCACTTAGCCATCTCTCCAGTACCTTTGAGCAAATTAAATATGTAAACATGTTAAAGAGAATGTAATTATAGTTGCAAACTGAATCTACTTGTTTGTTAAATTCATTAAACAGGATAATCTAAGCTCAATCAGTGAACATGCCAATGTAATACTTAATTTTGGGCAATATTAGATCTTGATAATAGAATATTACAAGTGAAACATGAGTGTATATGAATATTTAAAAATTCATCAAATTCATCATTCTGCATTAATTGTATGCCTTAATTGTAACAAATAGGGTTAGCTACTCAAACTTTATGCAATATAGAAAAGATCAGGGGTTTGGGTGCTGCTCAGTGGTTAAAGGAGCTGGCAGGGGCCCACATAAAGGTGGATGAAGAGTGACTCAGGTGTCTGTAATCCCAGGGCTCTTCTGACTCCAAGACTCCAGAAGCTTATGGGCCAGTTTGATTGGCACACATACAGCAAGAAAAACAACCCTGTCTCAACAAGGTGGACGGAGAGGACAAACACCCCAAGGTTGTCCTAAGACCTCCACAGGTGCATGGCAGCACAATGCATCCATGTACACATACGTGCATCTATATATGCATCCATGCATACACCCACACGTGCATGTATACATATAGGCATCTATATACACATACATGCATACATACATGCATCCATGCATACACCCACAGTGCATACATACATACATGTATCTATATATACATTCCAGCATACATGCATGCATCCATATACACATACATGCATCTGTACATGCATACACCCACACGTACATGCATCCATCCATACATGCATTCATATACACATACATGCATACACACATGCATACATACATGCATCCATATACACATATATACATGCATACACCCACACAATCATGCACATATGCATGCATATATGCAAATATGCATGCATACATACATACACATCCACACATACATACATACACCCACACATGCATGCATACATTCATACATGCATCTATATACACATACATACATAAATGCATGCATAATACACCCACACATGCATACATGCAAACGTGGACACATACATACATCCACATCCACACATGCATGCATAATACATACATGCATGCATACAGACACATAATTTAAAATGTCTCCTATAGCCTATATGTGTCCCATAAAGTCTTCAAATCTTTTGTCTAATCTGATTTCTCCTTAGTTATTGTATAAATTCTTTAATTTTCCTAGCATAAGTAGCTCTTAGCTGCACACATTTCGAGAATGATTTGTTTAATTGATTCCTCTGGGAGGACAAAGGATTTCTTCCTTTAAATGATACAACTGGTCTTCTATGGTCTTAGCAGGTCTTAGACCTGTGACGTAAGATATATGTCCATGGCCTTCACAGTTTCCCTTCCATTCTGTTTTGCTTGAAAAGTACTTGATAACTTCCTCTGTAGCAATAAAGTGATTACGTCTACTGAATGGTCCTTCTGATGGAAACACATAAAATTTTTAACCATATCTTAAGAGAAGAGTCATAAATGAGGAATTCAATAAGCCGAAAAGCGAAATGAAAGTAAAAACCTTGAGAGATGATCAAATTTCGAAGGTTTCTACCACACTAGACATCTCCTGGTCCCCCTGCCTCTGCCACTGCACCAATTTCCCACTGGCATGTGCCACCATAACCAGCCTGTCGCAGTCAGCATTCTAGTTGCTGCGCTGAAAGAACCCAAGCAAAAGCGGCTTATGGAGGAATGGGTTTATTTGGCTTATGGACTCGAGGGGAGACTCCATCCTGGCAGGGAAAACGATGGCATGAGCAGAGGTGGACATCACCTCCGCCACAGCACTCGAAACAGTGGCAGGAAGGTGTGCCAAACACTGGCAAGGGGACGCTGGCTTATAACCCCATAAGCCCGCCCCCAACAACACAGCTTCATCGAGGTTGTAAAACCCAAACTGCCATCAGCTGAGGATCGATCTATCAGAACACATTCAATTGTTTGTGGGGGACACCTGGATCAACCATGACACAGCCACTGTGGACACCCCTAATTTCACTCTGACAAGTGTGTTGGGTGTGTGGGACTGGAGTTAAAGCCTGCATCCCATAATAGGGTATATAATGTATGTCATATAGAGCTAACACCTGTACTACATACAAATGGTACGTGAGCCCCGGTGTACAGAAATTTATAGGAAAGCAATTTATTTGCTCCTCCCAGCCTTGCTGCAGGTGGAAAAAGAAAGAAGAAAAAATCCCCTGAAAATTCATAACCATAATGCAGTCCTCATGCAAGATTTTATCTTCACTCAACTCTACTGTGGTCTGGAAAACTTAAGCAGAATCTAGGTTAAAGCACTTGGTTGCAGCACCTTTGGTGAGTCCCAGAAACCAATGACCTCTATGGAAGAAAGACAAACCAAACAAATGTAATTCAGCCCAGGTCTCCAGGAAGTCCTACAAGTCAAGGATGCAAAGAATATGCAAGCTATGTGTTGAAGCCTATTTTTCTTTACTATTGAAGAATATTTCACTGCCTAGATGTGCTTTGGTTTATTTCCCCATTAACCTATGGAAGAACATCTTGATGGCTTCTGAGTCTGGATGATTTTGAATAAAACTTTTCTAAATTAAAAAAAAATGTAAAGAATCATATCCGGATATGATGATATTCTTTACATCATATCCAGATATGAGGACGGAGAGGCAGGGCAAGAAGGTAGACATCAAATGGATTTTTCAAACGAGGGAGCAGTCTTCAAATGCGAACAGAGTGCAGAAAGGTTGAGGACGCCCTAAACTCAGTAGAACGAGGCCCCAGAGATGTAGAGTGGGAAGGCTCCCTTCTGTCTGGGCCATAGCCCAGGCTGTCTTCTCAAAGGTTACCCAAGCACTTTCCAAATCCCTTCCCACGCCACCCAGATATAGTAAAGTTGAAATTCGTCAGAGTCAAAACCCTAAATAACCCCTAAGAAACAGAAAGACAACAGCTGAAAGGCAGCCCTACACCCTCTAATTTCACTACAAGCTATAACTGACTTAAAACGACATTATTCTTAAAAGGACACCTGCAATTAAGGCTCCTTTCTGGTTGTTGTTTTGTTTTTTTTTGGGGGGGTCTTTTTTTTTAGTTCTGTTTAGATGAGCCAATCTATTCCACATTATGGGAGCTGAATAAACTGAAAACTGTTATATAGAAAATAAATACCAATAACTCACTTACAAAATAATGATTTAGTTGCATAATGCATTCATTGACAATCACCCACTCTGATGATTTTCCCTTGTTAACTACAGAGGTGGAATTTCTATCTATCTTCACATGATGTTTCAGAGGCTTATCTTAATTATCCCAACATCGTTAACAGCTGAATAAAGTCAGTTTGCTGTTCAGTGTGGGAGAAAAAAACGTCGACTCCATAATGTATTCTAAAGCCTGAGCTTTAACTCCCAAGCTCTCTCTGCGTAAGTCAAGGAGAAACTGAGTCATTTGCTTGAGTGCACAAAATGAGAATTTTCTTTCACTTGAAATATCCAACAGAAATAAGGGTATCCACATAACCCTCAATCCCATGGAGCATTGCAGCACCCCACTGAGGAGGGCCCACAGTGGAATAGGGGCAGGGAGGAGGGAAATGGAGGTACCAACATGTGATTTGTGTATGCCAAGTTTCTACTTAATTTTTAAAAAATGGTTAAAAAAACAAGAAAAAAAGAAAGCCCAAGGCTAAAAGGAGAAATATTTATGTACAGCCAGGCAAATATTCACCATCCAAAATGCAAGTGTCCAAGGCAAGAAAATCACTCAGGGCTCTCAGGCACCAAGCACCAGAAAATTGGAAAGAGACACAGGTCTGGGATCACAAAGAAACAGTTATGGAAAGCACAGTTTTCTGGAAACTTCCATGCTCATGGAGTTCTAGCAAAGATACTTGTAATGGAAGACTGGGTAAGACACTACTTTCCATGGAAACAAAGAAAAAATGGGTAAAAAAATAAATTCTCTGTGGAACAGAAACAATATGGAAACTCCCTGTGATGATCCAGGCTGTAGCTCTAGGTGACCAGACAGCAGCAAAGGAGTCTGGGAAGCCAAAGCCTATGGTGGCCAAGGCCTCCTTCCAAGGAGAGCTTAAAGCCAAGGGCCTCGCCTGTGGGAAATGCAAGCCTCTGAGCACACACTCTGCCTGGAACAGAGCGGGAAAGTCTGTTCCCACCCTGGCAAGGTTACACAAAAATCCCCCTCAGACTCAAACCATGATGCATCCCAGAAAGCATCCCTGAAAGGGACTGGAGTGTGTCCTGTCTCTCTCTGACCTGTGCTCCTAGGGAGTGGGTTGGAGCACTCAGAACCTTCCAGAGAGGGAGCAGCTGTGGTAGAAGGGGAGAAAAGAAGAGTGTGAACTAAACTGAGAATCCAGGTGAGCAAGGAGAGCAAAGACAGCTGGGAAAACTCATACCTCCAAAGATGGACACGCGCTCCACCAGGAAAGGTCCCCCCTAAAGAGAAGCGGGGGAGCTGGCAGCTTCTGTCTTAAGGTCTCTAGTGGGTGTGTGCGTGCCTGAGCATGTGCATGTGGAGGTCAGAGGTCAACTTTCAGGTATTGGTTTTCACCTCCCTTGGTCAAGGCCAACTGTCTCTGTTCACCGCTGTGTTTTCCAGGCTGGCTGCCCATTTGCTTCCAGAAGGTTCTCTTGTCTCCACCTCCCTTCTTGCTAGAGATGTGCTGTGATTATAAATGACCCCTACAGCCTATGGCTTTTATGTGGGTTCTGGGCACCCCAACTCAGGTCCTTGGGCTGACACAGCAGTGCTTTATTCACTGAGTACCTCCCCGGTGCCCACACAGACTCCTTTTTTGAAAAGAAAAACCTTATTGATAACATTCATAAATATAAACAATATACCATGGTCACAATCCTCTCACACCACTGCCCCTGTCGCCCCTCCTGGATCCCCCTCCACTGAGTCCCTTCTTCCCAACTAGACTGTCTTCTATTTTGATGCCATCATTTTTTTTCTCCTATTATGTGAGTCCTGTGCAGATAGCATCAGGGACTGTGAGGTCATGACTATCAAGGCCACTTTGTGTCTGGAAGACAGTGTTATAAGTACTTCCCTTCCATTGCCTCTTACATTCTTTCTGCCACCTGTTCTGCAATGGTCCCCGAGCCTTGGAGGGTGTGACAGAGATGTCTCAGTGCTGAACATTCCACTGTCACTTCTCCTCAGCACTTTGGTGAGTTTTAAGTCACCCCAGTGATCACTGCCATCTGAAAAAAGAAACTTCTCCACCCAGAAGTGAGCGCAGCATTACTACATGGGCATAAACATGAATATTTAGAGGGCAGTTTGGTGGGCATAATATATTCATCTAATAAGACAACAGTAGTAGTTTCTCCATTAAGGCTAATGACTTCTCCAGCCATAGGCTTGTGATTAGGTTTTCAGTACCAGAAGGGAATTGCCTTCTGTGGAGCAGACCTCAAATCCAATCAGAGAGCAGTTGCTTTTCCCCATAACAGACATGCCACCGTTGCACCCGATGGCACATTTGGGCTGTGTCATGGTTTGATCCAGGTGTCCCCCACAAACAATTGAATGTGTTCTGATAGATCGATCCTCAGCTGATGGCAGTTTGGGTTTTACAACCTCAAGAAGCTGTGTCGTTGGGGGCGGGCTTATGGGTTATAAGCCAGCTTCCCCTTGCTAGTATTTGGCACACCTTCCTGCCACTGTTTGCAGTGCTGTGGTGGAGGTGATGTCCACCCTCTGCTCATGCCATCATTTTCCCTGCCAGGATGGAGTCTCCCCTCGAGTCCGTAAGCCAAATAAACCCATTCCTCCACAAGCCACTTTTGTTTGGGTTCTTTCTGCGAAGCAACTAGAAAGTTGACTGCAACAGGCTGGCTGGCCAGATGTAGAGCTTTCAGGGTCCACTGCTCGTTAGGACCCTTGAGGGCCATCCCAAAGACCAGGAAGCCATGAACTGAGTGAGTGCAGTCAACGTGTGTGTATGTGAAACCTCTCCCTTCTTATGCTGGTGATGAAACGACAGCAGAAAGTAAAAGGATGATAGATCAACTCTGAGGACAGAGACGACAGAAGAAAGTTCATTGGTAGAAACCAGAGGTCAATGGACTTTTGCAGGTCAAATTGAGATGGGTCTGGAAGGTAGTTTGATGGTTAAAGGCACAGTCTAATGGCATTGGGTTCAATTCCCCAGCACCCACATAAAGACAGATGCACAAAGTGGTGCATGTGTTTGGAAGGCCTTGGTGTGTTCATTCTCTCTCTCTCTCTCTCTCTCTCTCTCTCTCTCTCTCTCTCTGCAAATTAATAAATAAAGATATTATTTTAAAAAGTGAGACAGATGGTTGTTACCTGCTGAGCAGGGCTGAGAAGGCCACCCCTATGGAGCAGGTTAAGCATGGTTACTCTCTTCAGAACATGATAGGATTCTACCCACTTGGAGACCTCAGTAGCTCCAGATAAAATAACTCATATGCTGACATTTGTCAGTATCTCAAGAAACATGAACAAATGATACCCTCAGACACAGAGCTCCTAGTCAGTCTCTTCTGGGAGAGAACTGAGGACCCCTGAATCCATAAGAAGAGCCCCCAGCATGAACCCCAAGAAAGTAGCCGCAAAGTAAAATCAATGCAGAAAAAGAGTAATTGAAAAAAAAATCTAAATCCTAAATTCTATCCTTAGAAATAAAAAAGTCTTGCATTTTTAAAAAAGGATAAAATGCTATAAGATGGTAAGCACGGGGGCTGGAGAGTGGTTAAAGTCGCTTGTTTGCAAAGCCTGGGTTCCATTCTCCAGTTCCCACGTAAAGCCAGATGCACAAAGGGGTGCACCGGTCTGGAGTTCCTTTGTAGAGGGGAGAGGCCCTGGTGTGTCCATTTCCTCACTCTCTTTCTCTCTGCTTACAAATACATAAATAAACAGTAAATATAAACAACTTTAAAAAATGATAAGTAGGATTTAAGAATGGGCCCTTGGAAACTTAGAGTAGCCTAAACAAAAGTATTCCCCATGGGGATCCATGGATAAAGTTGGATGCATTAATAGAAGTAATGAAAGAAAAACATGAGAGAAAAGCCCAGGCATGGAAGGTGATACGCACAGGTCCAGCATCTGAGTGAGTGGAGTTTGAGAATAAGAAAACAGAAAAGAAAAAAAATGAACAGAAAACAATCACAAAAGATATTCCAGAGCAGACAAAAGCCTTCACATGCTACTGAGTGCAGGGTTCCTTCGGGTAAGCCATCTTAACCTAGTCGGCTCTGTATGGGTTCAGAGATTTCAGTTCAGAATCCTTTGGAAACTCTGTCTTTTAAAAGTGAAATTCTGCCATTTGAAGATGGAAAAGAAGAATGAGCCAAGTATAAAAAGAGTTCAAAAAGCAAAACAAGCAACTACCCATGGTGAACCAAACAAACAAACAAAAAAAAAATAAAGCAAAACCTGCTAGAGGGCTGGAGAGACCTTGTGGCTCATGTCAAGTGATTCCAGAATGTTCTTGAATGAGCAGCAGTGCGCTAAGCTAAGATCTGGCTTTGAGAGACTTTGCCTGGATGGGCATAGACACGATGAGCTACGCTGTCTATGGGTTTAGGAAGGTGATCATGGAATCCAATTCTTGGAACTCTCATCCAAGAACTGTGTGGGAACTAACGGCAGGAAGGAGGCATTGTTTGTGGAGTGTTTCTTTTGGGGGCAGGTGTTGTGCTAAAATTTCCCTTTGCCAAGTCACCTCACTGATCATTTCAGCAAGCAGCTTTAAACGGAGAAAATGAAGGCTCTGGAGTGTAGTGATTTTCCTAAACCAAGATCAGAGGGGTAGCTGAGGGATGCAGGGCTTAGAAGGTGCCAAGGCCTTGGCATTGGCCCCCCGGGTCCAGGGCAGAGCCTCTGGCTGAGAGAGTTCAAGCTGTAGATGGGAGAAGGCTGATGATGTCAGGATGTTGAAGCTGGAAATGTGCTAAGTACTGAAAAATGGGAAGTAAGGCAGATATGACTTTATTTTAAAAGGCTTTGTGTTTCTTGGCCTCTAAGTTGGAATGAGATGGAATGATATAAGACAGGGTAGCCCAGGTTGGCCTCAAACTTTCTATGTAGCTGAGGATGTCCTTGAATGTCTGATCCTCCCATCTCTTCCCCTTAGGATTACAAAAGTATACCTCCATGACTTGTGTGTGTGGTCCTGGAGATCGAACCCAGGGCTTCATGAACACTTGGTAAACACTCTACCAACCAAGCTACACTCCAATCCCAGGGTTATGCGTCTTTAAGAGATGAGTCTTTGTTAGCAAAGAAAATACCTATTAATCAAAAATTTAGGGAAGGCATAAGAAGTTAAAGGGAGAACGTCCTTCTCCATGGTAGATCTGGATGTGGAAACTTCTCCTACAATGGCTGCATAGGGAATAAGAAAACCCCCAAAGATTAGCTTCCAGCAGGGTTGGAAAGAGTGGCTCCAGACTCTTCTGCCCCCTCAGATACCCTCTGCGAACTCAAGTGCATGCACACACACATACACACAATCTGTGTTTGCTGCACTTGGAAGGTTTCAAGTGAAAGCCCTTCCTCTACCCTAGTATCTCTCTCCTCTACATATGTATGTCTATGTCTATGTGTATGTATGTATGTATGTATGTACTCATGCATGCATATATTTATGTATGCATGTGTCATGGTTTGATCCAAGTGTTCCCCACAAACAAATGAACGTGTTCTCAGTGATCGATCCTCAGCTGATGGCAGTTTGGGTTTTACAACTTCGCTGAAGCTGTGCTGTTGGGGGCGGGCTTATGGGGGTTATAAGCCAGCTTCCCCTTGCCAGTGTTTGGCACACCTTCCTGCCGCTGTTTCCAGAGCTGTGGCAGAGGTGATGTCCACTCCTCTGCTCATGCCATCGTTTTCCCTGCCAGGATGGAGTCTCCCATCGAGTCCGTAAGCCTAATAAACCCATTCCTCCATAAGCCGCTTTTGTTTGGGTTCTTTCTGCACAGCAACTAGAAAATTGACGGCAACAGCATGTATGTATACATGCACGCGTATACACTTAACCACAGCAGCCTGGTTGCAGAGGGTCCAGTTGTGATCTATAGAGACTCAAGTTCAAGGAAACCACTCTTGGGGTATTTGGAAACAAGGTCAATGATCAGAGACCCATCCTGAGCAGTGTGATACTTTGGATCCCTTTTTCAAATCGCTTTAACAAACAAATTAGTCAGTGCTCACTGCCAGTACCAGGCCCCTTGCCAGGCACCATGAGCGAATCTTAGATGTTTTTGTTCTGAGTCGTTTAGAGGAGCTTAGCTGGAAAATTCCATGCCATGACCTCTCTTTTTGGCGATATCTTCTTGGACTTGCCTAAACTGGTAAGATGTAGAAGTATACTTGTTCAGGTTACAGGTAACAGCCAGGTCCTTGGAGTGTGCGTGTGTGCATGTGTGTGCATGTGTGTGTGTGTGCATGTGTATGTGTGTGTGTATGTGTGTGTGTGTGGGGGGTCAAATGTGTGATGGGAATCCCGAGTTTTCCATAACATGAATGCTTTGTAACTTCATGTTTTTGTTCGGACAATCACTTTAATCATGCAGACTGCTTTAAAACTTCCTCCTGCTCCACGATGGCTTGTGGGAGGTTGTGTTTCCAGTTCCTTTGTCTCAATTCATGCCAGGCATTTGAGAGGTCACTGTGGGACCTGGTCAAGGAGGGCCACAGGACATGAAGACCAGGGGGCACCCTCTTGCCAGCTGTCCACAGACATTCTAAGGGGATTCAGACAAAGAGAAAGTCAAGGAAATTGTTGAGTAATTTATACCCCTCATTTGATTATGGAGATGCCAAATGGAAAAAAAAATCCAAACAAAACTGGCTGCTACAAAATCAGTGCCAATTTCCATGGAGAGCAGTTAAGCTTCAGCAAACAGTATCAACAGCTCTGTTAGGAAAGAAATTAATTTTGGTTTGGCATGATGACTCCCACCTGTAAGTCAAGCATTTGTGAAGTTGAGGCAGGAGAATTGCTATGAGTTCCGGGCCAGTCTGGGCTACAGAGATCTTATCTCAAAACAAATTATTTTTATTGGCTTTATGGTTTATTTTTGCTTTGTAAGTATTTTAAAAAATAAATCAGTGTATAAAGACTAGAAATATAAAAGATTAACTATGTGGCTTTGTGTTTTGTATATAACATTCTTTTGTTTTGTGTTTGCTTTTGGAGTTTTGAAACAGGGATGCATTGCATTGCCCAGGCTGGCCTTGAATTTGTGATACTCTTACCTTCTAAGTGCCTGATCACAAGCCTCTACCGTCACACCTGGCTTCAAGTCACATTTCTATAGAAAGTATTTAAAACAAAGGTGGTGTGGTGGTTTGAATCAGGTGTCCTCCATAAACTCATAGGCTCTGAATGCTTGGTCCTGCGCTGGTGGCAATTTGGGAGGTGGAGCCTTGCTGGAGGAGGTGTGTTGTTGGGTGTGGGCTTAGGGGTGTTTCAGCCAGATCCCCCTGGCCAGAGCTCAGCTCACTCTCCTGCTGCTGTTTCCCATATGCTAACATAAGTCATATCCAGCCTCTGCTCATGCCATGCCTTCCCACTTCCCCTGGACACTGGAAGCCCAAATAGGCTCTTTCTCCCATCAGCTGCTTTTGGCCCTGGGTGTTTTGTCCCAGCACTGAGAATGTAACAACAGGTGAGATCCACGAGATATTCTCCCTTTAAAAATGGCCATTTGGATTTCAAACTTAAACATCCTCAGGTAGGAGCAAAGGGAACAGTGAGCCACACTTAATCCTTCTCTGCCAAGACAATCCACCTATGGATAGGGGAAAAGTGGGTAATTGTACCATCAGCAAAGCCAAGTGTCTTAGAGTTCTGAAAGACCCCCCAAGGCCTCTCTCAGGAGAGCGTACCCCAAAACTCCAATAACCACACCAGCAGATGCAAAAGCAAGAGGATTTCATTTTTCGGCTGCGCAGTCGGGCTCCACAAGCAGGCAGATGAATGTCTAGGCAAGATGGAGCCCTGAAGAACAAAGGAGCAGGGTATTTATGGACAGAAGCTATCTAATTATAATACAGCTTAGGTCACAGGGTGTGTGGTATTTCTATTGGCTCCTTTCCTGTATCTGTATGCCTCTTGATTGGTTACTTCCTTGGAGCCACATCCCAGGGCCAGCCCACATTCCAGGACAGCCATATGCTTCCTTATATGGTGTCTTTTTTT
>PVHP010037140.1:0-17537 GCA_004024765.1 Zapus hudsonius
CAGGCTATTTAAAAGCAGATATTCTGTCCTGATCCTCTTTTTTTTCTTTCCTCAGTACCTATTACCCAACACAGAGGAACATGTAGTTTCTAAAATTTATTGAATTGAATTATGTATGACTAATCTAAATGCCAAGATATTAAGCAATTTGCTCATCACATGTAGATTCACAGCAAAGACCAGAAAAGTCTTCTCCTGCTCGCAATTTATAATAGAGTCTTTTGGCCCTCATTTTGGCTATGCATTTGTCTCTGTCTCCTTTTATATGTGAAATGGGATGGGGCCGCCAGGGTGAGGTCTGACCATGCCGCTCACTGGTGACCGCTTGCCTTTTTCCCTGCTGTGTGGTAACCTTCAGGACTAGGATGGAAGTTTAAACATCTACTAAGCAAGCATTAAGCACAGGGCAACTTCATTTTATTTATTTGTTTATTTTAGAGCTGGGGAATCATAAGTTAGGGAGAGTAAGTTGATTTTTGTACAGTGTTACACGGACGTGTGATAAAAATTGGAATTTGAATCCAGGGCTTTTTTTTTTTTTTTGAGATCTAATAACATTAACTCATTCCTGAATGGTCCAAAAAAGAAATTAGAACAAATATATTTTAAAAAATTAATATGTCAAATCAAACCCTGCAGACCTTATGTATAGGTCTAAAATTGTGATTTTTTAAAAGACAGAGTCTTAGTATATATCAAGTGCATAATCTTCCCGAGTGTCAGTCTCTCTAGTGCTGGATTATTTGCATGCATTACTACCATGACGTGAGAGATTGCTTCTAGAATTTGCATTTGACATTGGCTCCTAGAAGGAGGAAGGGTGGAATTGGTGGAAATTTTAGTTGAAGATTTTTCCATTTATATTTCTGCGTTTTCACAAAAGTCAATTTAAAAAGTTAAAATTTTGATTGAATTTGACATTCCCACATACAATTTTTATGCCAGCTCATTTTCATTTTCAAAATTTTCATTTATTTATTATTTGTGCGTGTGTGTGTGTGTGTGTGTGTGTGTGTGTGTGTGTGTGCACTAGAGTCTCTTGCTGCTGTAAATAAATGCCTGTGTGCTTTATATGAATGTCTGGGGAATTGAACCCAGGCTGGCAGGCTTTGCTAGCAAGTGCCTTTAACCACTGGGCCATCTCCTCAGTTACTTCAGCTCACTTCTTAAAGGGATCAGAGTCAAGTCAGGAGGGCACAACTTGAGGGGGCTTGTTGAGAAAAGTGCTAAAGGAGACATAGGTCGAGGGTCTAAGCAGAAATACAACCTGGCTTCAGCCTGAAGCTGAGATTCTGAACTCAGGAACCTGGGACTGTAACTGAAATACATGACTCACTCTGGCGGCTGCCATTTCTGCCCAAGTGACAATTTCTTTCTAGTTTACCTAAAAGGGAAAAAAGAATTATATTTGCACACACAATGTTAGGAGTGGAGTGTCACACCTTACAAAACCTTATCCTCCTTTCTAAGCTAGTATAGACCATGATGTTACCTTTTCTGAGTTTGTCAAAATTCAGATTCTAACAAAAATCTGTCAAGTCTTGGCTGAGTTAGTTTTCTAAGAACCTGGGTATCCTCACATTAATAGGGATAGGCAGGTCTCCATTGAATAATTCTTAGGAGGATTAAAAGCACAAGTCAATGTGAAGCCCCAGGACAATCTATTGTTTGGGAAGTAACTTCTGGGTCCTAAATCCTGTGGGTGTGGCCCAAAAGAAGAAGACTTGACTAGCTTTTGCATTTGGTAAACTCATTCAGTGTTTATTTTCTTATCTGGTTTAGCTCTGCAGGTGAATTTGTATATTTTGTTATTTCTAGAACTATAGTTATTTCCCAGCTATAGGTCTTTTTCTTAACTGTCATTACATTCCATCGAGGTCTCCTACATCTAAGTTCATTGCCATCATTAGACTATAAACTCTGTTAGATCAACATCGTGGTTGTTCATTGTAGTATCCTGGCTCAGCTCAGTGTTTTAAAAGAGATGACCTGTGGTACAAGAGTCTTCTCTAAGTGAAACAGAATGTTCCATCATCCCCTCTAGGGCTGCGGGAGCATCATGGAAGACAGGATGGAAAGAATGTAGGGGCTGAATGCTTTAGAACCCTGGTGTCTAGAACTCACACAGCATGCGGTTACCTGCTCAATACCTTCACATGGTGGGACCAGTCAGCATTCTGTATTATATATAGGGAAATGTCTAGGGGAAGCGTTTGGGAGGCCACTTCCCTCCTAATTAGCTAATGACAGGTCAAGGTTGCTGGGGAGGGGAAGTCCTTCTCTTCTGTGGTTATGCTACTAGTTAGTGGTGACTGAAAGGAATGCAGGAAGACTGATGTGGACGCTGTGAAAGTGTGTCAAAATGACACATTGTATCATATAAATATGGAAATGTCAAAAATTCAAACTTTAAAAAATTGAAAAAAATAAAATTAAAAACATCAGATTTGGTTAACAAGAGCTCAGGTTCGTTCTTCAGTTGGTTTATAACTGATACTTTTGCTTTCTGATTGATTTTCAAAAGCAAACCAAGGCTTGTCTGGAAGTCAGATTGTTGACAGGGCTCTGAGTATCCTGGAATATGGTTATGAAAAGATGAGCAAAGCCTAGCGAGATCTAGTGAGGTGAGAGGCTTGGTACCTGGTTAGGACTGATTGTATTCCATGAAAGGTAACTCACCCATGTAGCAACCTGAGGCATGAAGGAGTCTAAGCGTATCATATCTATTTCGATCTCTAATCGAGAAAGCTCAGAAACAGCTGTCACACTTTACTTGGGACACATTCCTGTCCTGCCTATGACATGGATCTTAAGGGGGCGTTACCCACACAATCACAGCATTGTTCCCAGCTTGCTCTAGCCTTGGGCTCTCATGCCTGCCTGACTGGAGAGAGACACTGGGTCCATTTGAGAGGACATTTTATTTTCTCTCACAACTTACAGAACACTTCTAAATGAAACCTATCACTGTTTAGGTTTTTTTCCCACGGTACCTAGCCTGGGAAAATATTATTCAGGGCATATTTGGGTGGGAGGCATGACGTCAATGTCAAGTTACTGACTGCCTAAAGGTAAGTCTCCTCTTTGTCCCCAAGTCCTGGTTGTGCTGAACCGTCAGTCCGCCTGTTCTTTAGCCTGTTAGCAAGCTTGTCAATGGCAGGAAAGGACACAGAGCCTATGTCTGTTTCAGCCAGGGTCCCAAAAAATTATCTCACAGCTTAAGTCAATGAGAGTTTAGGAAGGATGCTGATTCTGCCTATTTTTCTGTGTCTTTCAATCCCAAATGGCTTACATTACAGATAGAAGAGGAAAAGGAATGAGGCAAAAGTCAAAGAAGTGAGTTTTTATAAAGACTGTACACAATTGCTGTCAAGCCATGGTGAATGGAGACACTGATAGAGAGATTTCAGAGAAATTCTTGCCGCTCTTGCCTCTGCACTCTAGAATAATAAGGCAAAAAGAACTGAACTTGACATCAACTGTTGTTTTATTTCTTAACAGTTTTGTGGTTAAATGCATAAGCTTCAACGTCATAAAAAATGTGTGGATTTGAATTCAAAATTCAATACTTACTAGTTGTGGGGTCTTAGCTGAGTTAGTTTTCGAAGAGCCTGGGTTTCCTCACACAAAACAGGAATGGCCAAGACTCCCTTGCATATTTCTTGTGAGGATTAAATATACTAAAAGAAGGCACTAAATCAGCACCTGATATGGTGGATTATCAATACACAGTAGTTTGTGATATAATAATTCCAGGTGAAGAATATTGACTTACCTAGCCAGAGCTTAACTGCCTTCATAGATTTACTCAAGGTTTTTTAAAAAAATTTTTGAGGAATTTACTAGACAACACATGTTAGAGGGTGAAGGGCTCAGCCAAGGGACATGATGGATGTCAACCTGGGGAGCTGAAATGAGCACACAACAGATGGGGTCAATGACTCAAGCTTTAAGCCCAGAGAACTTTCACCTCGAGAATTTTCTTGTAAGATTAGAACATTTGAGGACCCACATGAAGGAGGACCTTACGGAAGTGATGAGATTGAGAGGTAAATAAATTTCAGGGCACAGGGAAAGTTATTTCTTTTTCAGCAGGAAGGAAAAAAGTTTATGTAGTGCCTTTGAGTGATGGGAACCTTCAGAGAAATACTGAGCCAAGGCTGCTCCCTAGAACACAGCAGACCAACACCTGCAGGTGATTTTGAGTAGGTGCTCACAAGACCCATTGATGCATTGTACTTGAACCCCATGAGAGCTGGTACCACTGCCTCACTGTGAATGTGAATTCACCCATTCTCCTTGCTTCAATTTGGTTTGGCTGATGTGACACCAACCTTCACGTGTTACCACAGGCCCTTTTGCCATATGAATTTGTCTTAAATTGCTTTAAGTATTTATTGATGACTTTACCCATCAAACCTGTGACACTCCAACTATTGTTTCTAAATGTGAAATAAAATTGTAAAGTAACAAGCACCAACTCTGAATTCATCAGTTGGTTTTTAGCCTTTAACTTTTCAAGTAAGATTAAGATCAAGAATGTTAGTTATGAGGTGATACATTTAGTAACAATTGTATTATTGCTATGATGTCATATACAGCACAGTACAGTGGTTAAGAGCAGGAATGCTGGAGCATGCTCATCAAATTCTCATTCCAGAATCATCACTTAATGTGATGTAACCTAAAGCATCTTTAACATGAATTGGACCTGAAAATAGTTACTTCAACCCTGTACCTCAACTTACTCATCTTCACAGAGGGTCCCTTTAGATTAAAGACAAGGAGTAGTTCCTAAAACATTGTAAGTGCTCAAGAGGTGTTAGCAATTATTGTTATTATAATTTTATCTGGACATATTATGTGTGCTGGCCACTACTTTTCTGAGGAAGTGCACTGATCAAACTGTAGCTACTGTCTCAATAGTATTTGTCCCAACTGGGACAGTTTGATGGTACCTCCTGCTGGCAGGTGGGGTTTGTGTGAGGATGCAGAACTGACTGACAGGAAGATGACTACGTATCCACTTCTCATATTCTCCGACTTGTAGATTGGGAAAAATCAGTGTCACAGAGAACAGCTGCTTCACTGGTCAGCAAAAGAAAGTGTGAGTTGCTCTGTAGGGTGTGAGCTTAACATCAACAATTTTTTAGTTAGGACCTTGAAGAACCAATAGAATAAAAGCTTGGCAATGCTTTGAGTCCACCAGTAGGAAGGGAATCGGAAAAATTATAGACACCCAAACTATTGGGTGGCTGTGTAAGTTATGAGTTATATTCATATGCTAAAAGGTTCCTGGAGTTGAGGATAGACTGTTTCTCTTCATTAGAAGTTGTCATTCATTGATCATTGATGGGCAAATTGAGCTACTCTCCTCGTATTGAACTGTTTTGAAATTAGGGAAGTGTTGCCCTGTGTGCTTATAACACCCCCAAAAGATTGTAATCCTTTCTCAGCAAAGACCAGTCTCCCTACTTTTTATTAGCTCCTACTTAACCCCTCCTGGCATTCTGACTTTATTGTGCTTCTGTCAACATTTCTGATTAGTTTCCTTGATATGTGAGGAGCAGGAGGTGGGGCAGGTATGTGAAAACCCATGAAACTAAACTGGTAATATGCTATCCGGGAGTGGCAGGGCAGAAATGCTCAGATGATGGCTGTTGTCTTAACAGCCATCAGGGAGTGACACCGGCTATTCTCAAGATTTTATTTTATTTCTTTAAGTTTCCCCTTCTAGATGAATCGTTGTTTTTCAAATCTTCTTTTGAGGAAACTTCTCACTGAGGCTAAAAGGAGCCTCCTGTCTTACATACCTCATGGTATAGCTAAGGTCGACAAACCAGAATCTTAGATCTCTGGATTGTGATTTATCATGACAAATCAGCATTATGAACCAACTGAAGTTCATAAAACTCTTTGAACTTAAAGACTTATAGTAACTGTTACATATTAGTAATAAGTGAATAAACTTCTAATTTTGTTTAAAAGCTCTAAGAACTACTTCCATTTCCAGGGTTTGGCTGATTTAATTAACATATAGTAAAATATTAAAAGAAGCCCCTAAATCTTCAGTGGTGGCTCACCTTTTTAGTAGTATGAATGGACCACTTTTCATAGTTTCATAATTTCTTTTTATAAAATGGAAATGATATTTTATTAGAATATAAACTCCAAATACATAAACTTTAAGTGTTACCTAAAATTTTAAAGCTGTTTTTCTCTTTTTAAGATTTTATTAGCATACATTAGTTATGTGTAATAATGTGCTTCATTATGATATTTCCATACATGTATTTATTGATCAGAGTCATCCCCATTAACAGCTTTTATCCCCCTCCCACTCTTGCTGATTCCCTTTCTCTTCCCAGCTCACCTAATTTCCTTTCTAATTTTATGTCCCTTTCCTCCTTTTTGTAAACGAATGAGTTTAATTAGGGTACTTACAGAAGCATGGGTGAGGAATTATTTACAGGAACATGGAAAATTTAGCAGTGACTACACCACTGAAGAAAATGACTCTCTAATCATTCATTTCTTATAAATCCCCAGAGAGAGAGGCAGAGTCATGTGAGCCCCTCTCTAGCAACCATTAGCTGCCTGTAAATCCTCAGACTATTTGTAGTTTTAGTAATCTATTTTCCATTGATAAAGACTTAGATTGTTTCCCAGCTTTACTACCACAAACAACATTGTAATACATAACACTGTAAATGTATACCTATTTATTTGTAAGTATTCTTTATGGTTTATAGTTATTAATCCTTTATTACGTGTCTTGCAGATATTTGCTTTGTGATTCACAGTCTTCCTGATTCCACTTCCATGTTATATGACATATGCACCACAATGTCAAGATTTTTTTGAAAAATATTTTTATTTATTTACTTGCAAGCAGAGAGAGAGAGAGAGAGAGAGAGAGAGAGAGAATAGGCAGGCTCACAGGGCCTCTAGCCACTGCAAATGAACTCCAGATGCATGCACCACCTTGTGCATACTGGGGAATTGAACTTGGGTCATTTGGCTTTGCAGGCAAATGCTTTATCTGCTGTGCTATATCTTCAGCCCCCTCCCATAAACTTTTTCTTTCTTTTCTTTTCTTTTCTTTTTTTTTTTTTTTTTTTTTTTTTCGAGGTAGGGTCTCACTCTAGCGCAGGCTGACCTGGAATTCATTATGTAGTCTCAAGGTGGCCTTGAACTCATGGTGATCCTCCTACCTCTGCCTCCATGGCAATCCAAGGTGCTGGGATTAAAGGTGTGCGCCACCACGCCCAGCCAAACTTTTTATTTCAAATTGGAAAAACACAACACAATAGCCAAAAGATCAGAATATATTTATTTATTCCAAGATATCCTGCAGTTTTCCCTTTAACTGTTTATAATTAGAACATTCTCTGTTGAATATACTTGCTATTGCCTTCCTAATAAATATACAAGAAAGGAAGCTTATGAAATTGAGATTTTAACTTGTGATCCATTTTTGGGGGGCATCTGGGCAGGTGATATTTTTATTACCTTTGGTCTGTCTAGAATAACCAAGGACAACATCTGCTTTCTGCAGTAATCTCCTGTTTTTCTTATCTAATTTCCATGTACTGCACTGTCCAAGAACACATCTGTAGCCAGTAATTGATTTGTTATGCACTTTTGACACTGTCCAGGTCACCGGCCATTAAAGGATTGAATCCTTGCTCACCTTTTGGGAAGTATGAAGAAGAAACCACATAAGACACGAGGATGGTACAGTTGTAGTTCCGGGGCAGTGGTGCATCCCTACTTGGCCATTAGAGGCACAGCATCCTCTGAATCCTCTGGCTGTTTGCAGATGGAAGGGTACCAGACCCCGAAGAGACTGCCTATCAGCAGTGGAGAGCACGTGGGGGACTAGATGGCTTGCTGCTGGATGCACACAGAACATCTGGAAATACTGCAGGGCAATTGCCTCAGCAATTCCTTATCTCCACAAGTGTGTTCTTTTCATTAATTTTAACAAATTCTGCTTCTTTTTGCATTTTCTTTCACATTGCCAATGTGAAGCTTAAAAAAAAAAGTTCCATAGAGTTTAGCATGAAGAATAACAGCAAAGCTAAAATTAGTGCTGAACTTCCTAATACCCCTGAACTGAGGGAGGGATGAAATGACCTTCTTGTCTTACAGTTATTGAAAAGCTATTAATTTACTCTGTATAGATTTCAGGCACACGTATTCATGTATGTTTGCATATGTGCATACATGTTTTGCCATTTATTTATTTGCATCTAATGGTATTTAAAAAATTTCGGTTTCTGCCTTGCTTTTATGCTGTTTATACTCTAGCTATTTTTCTCTGTGACTTTCAGGGCATATTTACATGGTTTCATTATTATTTCTTTGTGGTAAGAAAATAGCTCTCTTTCTCATCATATTTTTGTTCTATCCTCTGATCATGATGTTATAAAAATGAGCTATAACATATTAATTTGAGTTTTCTATAAGAACAACAAAGTAGATGTACAGTTTGAAATGTATGTCTTAATATGTTATTTTGTCCCTCCACCAATTGACCTAGCTAAATATAATAACATGCACAAAAAAGAAAAAAAAAACATTTGCTAGCAACATGGAAAAGCTAGATGGGGTATTATTTTCAGATCAAAACAATGGAATCACTCCTTTAAGATATAAGCAGATGGAACCAACTCCAAAATACATAATTTCTTTGTAAAACTTCAAAGTAGTTCAAGGTCAGAGGAAGTGGAAGCCAAAGAAGGAAGAAAACAGAGCTGGCTATGGTAGCTTTGTCAGGATCTCCTTGGAATAGCTGGTTTCATTATTTTTTGGGTGTAAACTATTATACTTATACTTGCCAAATGCATTTGTTAGTTGTGGTGCAGGATATTCACAAAATGTGAGTTTGGGCTATCATACCAGCACAGTGCTCTATATCCACTTACAGTTGCTAGGAGGAAAGAGAAGCTTAAATGTAGATGGTGAATTAATAACATTGTTAAAGAAAACCTGCTAAATTTATATACTCTCTTTCACCTCTCACACAAATACAACGTAGTCCAGGTTCTTGCAATTAGAATTTGAATTTAATGTTTGAGGAAGACATACTTTCATTTAGACTTTGGACACACGTAGTTCCGTACTCAAAGTCTTCATTATGACCTTTGCTATTGTTCAATTAAGTATTATATTTATTAAAACACACACACAGAGAAAACCCGAAAAACAATAGTACAGAATATGATCTCTATAAGCTACATAAATAGAAATCTCAAGGAAAACTATTTTTATAGAAAAAAAGGGTTCAATTAAGCTGGTCATGGTGGTGCAAGCCTTTAATCCCAGCAAATGGGAGGCAAAGGTAGGAGGATCGCTCTGAGTTTGAGGCCAGCCAGAGACTATATAGTGAATTCCAGGTCAAAATTAAAAAGTTAAATTAATGTGATTAATTATTAGCCCAAAATGAATTTTTGGAAACATGACAAAATGTGTCAAGTGTGCTATATAAACAAACAAACAAAAATCCAATAACAACAAATTGCTCTGTAAAGGAAGCTCTCAGCAAAAATGACACAATCTTAAAGACACAGTGAGCCTGGTGTGGTGGCACATGCCTTTAATCCCAGCACTCTGAAGGCAGAGGTAGGAGGATTGCCAGGAGTTCAAGGCCACCCTGAGACTACAGAGTGAATTCCAGGCCAGCCTGGGCTAGAGTGAGACCCTACCTCGAAACACCCCCCCCAAAAAAAAAGACACAGCGAGATAAGATGTCATATACAAGCTGAACACCATAATGGACATAGCTAAAATATAAATTTGTGAATAAAAACCAAAGGAGGATTTTTTTCAGAAAATAACCCAAAGACCAAAGACATAAAAGATATAAAATAAGCATGAGGAAACAGTTTCATGATGAAAAATAATTCCCTCATCAGCCTAAAAAGAGACAGAGGAGAAAGGACACTTGAGACATTGGTTGACTAATATGCTAAGATTTAAAAAGATTTATGGATGTCATTAAGGAAAAGAAAAATAAGACATCTAGAATTTTCCTGAAAATTTTAGAAGTTAATGACAGAAAGTCCTCTTTCTGAGAATGAAAATATGGTGGGATACAAAGGAAAAACCTCAGACAGGCATCAGGCTTCTTGTTTTTGAAAAGATGCTAGAGAAAAAGACTAGATTTCCTCCCAGTCACAAGGGGAGCATAATTTCAACGTGGATTTCTTTTCAGATGAAGTTAAAAAGAGGTACCAAGGGTAACTTGCTCAGTCATAAAAGCATTCTGAGAATTTATCACCAACAACAAGATTTTACATGAGTTGGTGAGGAGATACTTTAGGCAAATTTAGCACTTAAAGCCCAAATTGTTTTTATAAGAAGAAAGGATGGGAAAAGTAAAAATTTATTTTGTTTTATACTTAATATCAAGTATTGAATTATTGAATTATTTTAACAGTAATGGAAACTGCATTAAACATGTTTTTTAAAAGTGAAGATGCTAATACTTACTTAAAGGGGAAAAAAGGAGTTCTACATAGCTCATGTATATGAAAGAGGAAAAAGAACAGTATCTCCCAATGAGATAGCAGATGGTCCACATTAAAGTCTGAATAAGAGAAGACATCTGTATCAGTCAGGGTTCTCTAGAAGAACAGAACCACCAGAATGAATGAACTGCAGTAAACAAAATGGGGATTTATTGGATTAGCTCATGGCAGTCCCACAATAGCAGTCTGCAAGCCCCAAAGTCAAGGAACCTGTTGCTGTTCAGTCCACCTGGCTGGATGCCTCAGCAGTCCCAATCCAGCAATGAAGGCCTAAAGGCTTCCTGGGGAGCCGCTGCTCTTCAGTCCAGGCTGGAAGGCTGTGGAAGCTCCGTTTCAATGCCCATGAAAAGATGCATGACAAGCACCAGCAGCAGGGCAGGTGGGGAGAGAGATTTCTTTCCCCTTTATATAGCCTTAGGTAGGGTCTTGCAACCCTATCCCAGACTTGGCTTCCTGAGTCTGTGAAATTTCCTTCCTGTACTGCCCACACTGGAAGGGATTTAAGTTCCCTGAGCTTCCTTCCATCCTTCCCCCTGCTGAGAGGGCTACCTTCCTGTGATAAACATCAAAGACCCACCAAAGAGAATTAAAAAGATCAAGTTGACAAGAAAACCTAACCATCACAAGTCAAGCCCTTGTCAACTTGACATCAAACCATATCTCCTTATATCATACTTAATTTCCAGTTGAAGACAATAACAAGATCATGATTCTGCCTAACATGATATAGCATCATATCCCACATACAACTGCAAACACATGATCTCCCCAACACGAGGCAATCTCCTTGAGGAATGCTTAATCTCTAATATCTAATAAATTAAATATAAATTCAACAATGGTTAATGATATAATCTCAATATTAATTACATAATAGAGAAATAGAGGAAAAAACAAAGGCATTGGTGTACATATGCACAAACATTCTTAGCAAAGTAAGACTAATAATCATGACAATTACAGCTCTCATCTTTGTAACTGGTCACATGGCCTTAGCTGCTATTTGTGACTACCTTCTTCTGATACCCATTTTATATTTCCTCCACCTTCAGCAAGCACCACAGCAGGTCTTGGTTCTTTACCTGGAAGGGTGACCCATACTTTCATTCCTGATGGATCTGGGCCATTTATCATGCCTCCTTCCTTGATTGGGGTGTTGTAGTTTCCATTGACTTTGATAATAGGGCATGGTAACACCAAGAGGTGCCCGATATAGTCTCCTGCACTCCAAACATTTTCTTCCTTGCCTCCACTGTGGAAGAGCAGTCCAATTTCTCCCTGGTAGTCTGGATCAGTCACTCCTGCTAATACTGCACCTCCTTTCTTGGCCTGTTGACTGGAGGGCATCAGGAGCCCAAGGTGACCAGGGGGAGTGTTAACTTCCAGTTCAATGGAATGCTCTTTGTGTTTCCTGGCAAAAGCACTCCCCGCTCTGGAACCAAGGCTTCCAGGCCAGTGGAATGTAAGGTTTTGGGAACAGGAAGCAAACATTTGGCTAAGGGGTCACTTGTGGTAATGGTAGTGGTACCATTTCCATTTCTACTGCTTGATTCCTGGACCAGTATATGTATGTCAAACTTAACCAAAAATAAGCTTACATACCACAAATAATAGAAAAAACCTGACAATATTTGCAAATGTTATGACTATAGATTTAGAAAATCCTGACAAAATAAGTGAATATTAAGGCTTTAAGAGAGTGATATAAAGTAAAATATCCAAATATTAGAGGCTTTTATAAACAATAGTTTGACCATAAATGTGCCATTGCCAGTACAAAACTAATAAAATGTAACCTTAATAACAGTAATAAGATTATAAACTGCATAAAACAAAATTTAAGTAAATTATGCATTAAAGACTTTGACAAAACTCAATTACAAGGCAAAACAAAACAAAATAAAACCAAAGCAGGAGCTATAGCTCAATAATAATATGCTTACCTAGCATTCATGATGGTTTAGGTTGCATCTGTCGTACTGTTGGAAGGTAAAGGAAACCCTAAGCAGATAGAAACATCTGTAGGGCTGAATGTTACTAAATATTTGTAACATTATTCTGCAAGTTTAGGTCAGCCTTAATCAATATCTCCTGGCAGTATTTGTCTTTTTTTTTTGAAATTGAACATTTTATATTGAGATAAAGGTGAGCTTAATGGAAAGTCTTTTAAAAAAAAGGTAAAAGAAAGAAAAAATAACAAGAGTGCAGAACTCCCATCTACCTTTCATTGAGCTTCCCCTGAAGTTAATATCTTCATAATTTATAACACCTTAGACAGTTTATCAACGATACAATATTAACTTGAGTATATGCTATTAACAAAGGGAGAACTCCATAAGTTTCACTAATTTTTCTCTTCAATGATTCAATCCAGGACAGTATACAACACTGTGTTCTCTCCTAAATCTGTTCTGGTTTGTGACGGAGTTGTTTTCCCTTGTCTTTTGTGACTCTGATACTTGGGATGAATGTGGGTTACTTATTTTGCAAACTACTCAACCTGGGTCTCCCTGAATCTTTCTCTTTCTTGAATGATGCTGTCTACTGTTGGGAAGGATACCACAGAAGTCCTATGCCTTCTTGAGGAGTATGTCATCTGGTGGGTTCATGGTGTTGGTTTGTGACTCTAAACTCTATCACTGGATTCCAGGGGTATATGCCAGGATTCTCCTCTGTACGATGACAAATTTTCTTTTCTACTGGAGGGATTGCTCAGTAATTAAAGGCACTACTTGTAAAGCCTGTTGGTCCAGGTTCGATTCCCCAGTACCCATGTAAAACCAGTTATACAAAGTAGTAGCACATGCATCTAGAGTTCACTTCCAGTGGCAGGAGGCCCTAAATGCACCCATTCTCTCTGTTTCTCTCTCTCCCCCTCTTTTTCTTCTTCTCTCCCTCTTTCACTCTCCCTTTCTCTCTCATAATTAAATAAATAAAATATTTTGAAAAACAGTATTAATTAATAAATGGAAATAGTGTGCATTTCTGTTTAGCTTCAGAGCATCCATTCAAAACTCTGTTTTTTAAAAAAATTGCCTATGAATTCCTGAAAGTTCTTAACCTATGATGATGTGGTTCATCTGTTTCTCCCAGAAAATACTCAGTTTTACTTGCTTTAGTTTGTACTTTCACCTCTGGGTGGATCTCATCTGTAGCAGTGCTCTCAGGACTTCCTCTGCCCTAGGTTGCCTCTACTTCTGATGCGACCTGGTGTTAGGAGCTGAATTGTGGATGCCTCCCTCCTCCACTTACATGTTGAATTCTTAACACTCAGGGCCACCGAATAGAAGAGCATATTTTCAGGTGAGGTCTTTGATTTAGGACTTTAGGCTAGAGCTCTATTCCTGTAAGAATCATGTCTTTATGTGGACAACTAAAGCAGAAAAACTACACACAATTTCACATGTGGGAAAGACAATGTGAAGACACAGAAGGTAGTCATCAACCATCAAAGAGAGAGGGCTGCAAGAGATCCTTCCCTGATGGTCTTTAGACACTTCCAGCCCCACCAATACCTTGTTTTCTATTCTCACATAATTATGACATCAGCAGGCGACAGCTGACATCTCTGAAGGTTATGCCAGTTTCATATAAATTCAAGAAAGAATAGGCATCTCAGATCTTGCCTCGAAGTTTCTGATTTTCATTTTGATGACATCAGTTTTTTTTTAGCTAGAGAATGGAAACTTTAAAAAAAATTTTATTATTATCCATAATTAGATACACTTAATAAGGGGTCAGTTTTAAGATATACATCACCACCTACATCTCATCACTGTCAAGTAGGCTCTGTGATTTAGTTTAAGCCACAAATTTACTTCCTCGATCATTTAATCCCAGCACAATTGCTTGAATGGTATATGAGGGCTAATGAGGAGCAAGGAACAATGGCAGGTAAAGGTCTTCCCTGTTCTTTGACCTGCTACTGTTTACCCAATAGAAGGAAGTAGTGGCTTGTGTCCTATGAGCCCATCTGATCTTGTAACTATGACTTCATTGTTATAGTGAAAAGTGGACTCAATTCCAGTGTCCATCGGTAAAATAGTGACTGGCTGGTCTGTGAAGAAACCACAGTATGGATTAACATGTCTTCTATGCAAATGTTAAAAACACTGAACAGATTTACATGGTTTGAAATGGAAAGACCTAAATGACCACCATGAGTCTTCCTAGCAAGAGATGTGCCACCCCAGACCTACCGTGGAGGATCCACATGGAATCCTGCAGGCAGTGATGCGATAAGCAAGAGACCTATAACCACAGCCAATCGATCAACCCAGGATGAACCAGTGAAACAGACACCAACGATTTTAAACACAACCTCAAGCTCCTAAGGTCTCAACAACAAAGCAGCCTTAATACTCATGACCCAGGGAACTGAGCGGAAGAGGGGGCGGAAAGATTGTAAGAGTCATGGTGGGGGAGAATATCAAGAGGCACTGCCCACCTCAGTAACAACTTGCAAAGGGGGCCGGAATCGGGTTAACTCCTAGGCTGTTCACAACCCCCTACCCCATGGACTGATCCAGACTGCCCACGGAGGAGGATATCCAACTGACCGGGGACAGGGAAGAGGGAAATAGGGGAACTGGAGACATTGATGCATTATTCCCTTATTAAGTGTATCTAATTATGGATAATAAAATAATAATATTAAAGAAAGTGAGACAGTTGGTAAACAAATTATGTTCGTCAACACATAGCATAGTTAAGACACATCCAGAAGGACATATACCCAATTAGGAGCAGTAGTCATGGCAGAGACTAGTTTAGAGATTAGGAGAATTAATTGTATGGATTTCTGCTTTATTTGCACTTTCTGCCTAATTATAATTATACATTTGTATAATTTTTTTGTAAAAGTACAAAAAAAGTGACAAAGTTCTTAGTTCATGTGAATGTGGAGGATACTTAGTTATAATATTTGCTAATACTATTGCTATTATTATTAAAAATATGTGGGGATTTCCCAAATCAGATTCCTGCACATGAAAATATATTAAACCAAGTCAAGCATGGTGGTGCACACCTTTAATCCCAGCACTCAGGAGGCAGAGGTAGTAGGATTGCTGTGAGTTTGAGGCCACCCTGAGATTACATAGTGAATTCCAGGTCAGCCTGGGAAAGAAAGAGAAAAAAGAAAAGGAACCAAAGAGAAGAAAAGAAAATATATTAAACTACATAACGTGATGTTGGCAAGAGTGCTCAGCAAGTGAATTACATGTGTGTTATGTTTACATATGTGCATGTAAACACATAGAACAAATGTAGGAAGTCCCTCACCCTAGTGAACCCTAGTGGGTGTGGGTGGGGGCCAGGGGGCCAGAGATCCCACCAAATTTCACATTGCATTATTTTGGCGCTATGGAAATCATCAAATTTATGGAATCTTTATTTCCCTTGGCTTCAAACTTCTCTCAGCCAGGGGAGTGAAGTGCAGACACGCTCACTGGAGGCCTGTTTGTGCTCCTCTCTTCCTGGCGGCTGGAGGAGATGAGACTGGTTTGTCAAAGCAGGATGAGCTGGGATTCTCTGGCTGACTCCCAGGCCCCACTGTGAAGCAGCAGCGGATATTGGGTGTTCTCCCTCCTCGCTGGGAGCAGCGCTCTCCTGTCTGCTCTTGGCAGCCTGAAGCATCCTGTGCCCTGCTAAGGTGTTAACTGACAACTGACAGATTCGACTAGGAGCCTGTATCCCCAGCAACGTTTTCATTTTAAAAGTTGTGTAAAAAACTTTAAAAAGCAATCCTGTTGAGAGGCCATAGCGTTCCTTCATGACAGCCCGCATGTATATGATCACACTTGCTTCTTTAAGGGAAGCAAGCAAATGTTCCTTTGAGGTTGGACATCCTAACGCCTCTCACCCAGTCTTTACCATTTGTCAAGCATAACTTCCAATAAAACAGTTCATTGTCACCTCTAATAACCTCCCAGTTATTACAAATGTAATGTTTTATCTTCTCATTTCGAATAGCTCACCTTAAGGTTACTATCATGAAATTGTAATTACTAATTCAAGGGACTTTTTTTCAACTGAATCTGATACTCTCTGGAAGAATTGTGTTGAATCAGTTATAGTGTTTAATTTGTCAATTTTTCTGGGCATCTTGAAGGTGAACGTCTTTCTGTCTGAATCTGCCTCATTCATCCTCAGTTGTCTACCTCCCATGATGCTCAGCGTTTGATGGTGCTCACAGTGTTTTTGCTGCCTGAGATCTGTTGAAAGCCATGTGGTTTGGGAGGCCCAGCAATGTTTAGATAGTAGAATTGAATAGAATATGCTCAAGATCTGATGGGGAGTGGAAGTTAGCCTGGGGAGGATATTTTGAGCAGCTTTATTCATCCAACATTCCTTCAACAACGTCCGCCACTTGTTCTTAAGTTGACATTGCTTATAAGATTTAGGAAGATACAGAGGAATACCTTGGCTGGTATAAGAGCCAGCCCTCGTTGAAGGTTGATTGAAAACAAAACAAAACAAAACAGTGTCATCTCCATGACAGCACTGAGTAAAGCCGGGGAGTAAGGAGAGACCTATTCTAATGTCATATGAGAATATGACTCCATTTTTAATAAGACATGACCCATATCCCTGTACTCCAGTGATACGGGCTGGGCCTTTCAATAGTTGAAGTCCATGTAAGCATCTAGAGCAATGGAAGTGAACATGGGCTTCAGTCATTTTCAGTGACATCTCCAAGCAGGTGCAGAGCTCTGCTGAAGAGATACACACAGAGTTACAGCTTTGAATTAGTTTCCAAAATGCTATAACAAGAAATACCATTTCTGGAGTCTCTCCTTCAATGTGTGCATCAGCTTCCATTAGAGACCCTGGTGCCTATTGGTTTTGTCTTGCTCTGCGGCCAGTTGTGTTTTAGGGATGGATAGGGAGGGATAGTGAGTGGGGACAAAGGGAAAAATGCTTTAGTGTGTCTGTAAACAAGTTATAAATGTGCTAAGCTGCACTGAGTTAAGTTTCCTTAGCTGAACAAACCTGAAATTA